>OX381711.1:79293621-79425621 GCA_947462335.1 Harmothoe impar
AACTTTAACCCCTTCTTTTACATTGACTTGGTCCCTGTATTGCCTTTTAGCAGTTATGGAAAGACGCCTATTCCTATGAGTTAAATATAGAATGTGGTGCACAACATCCTAGAGGAGATATACCTCTTTTTGGCAGAAACCCAACATGGATATATGGAATGCAAAGCAGTGCATTAACATCTCAAAATTGTAAGTAAAGATGTTTTCACATCCAGAAAACATATATCATGCATCACCATTAGACACTAATACTGGCCAATAGCTTGTAGTAGTAAATCCTCATATTAAAATGTATCTATAGTGCTTAATATTGTATATATTGTATCGATATATATTTGCCATAAGTTCTTATAATTTTCTTTTAGAAAAAAGCAAAATAAGTAATCTGTGTCTGTAGTTTTAAATGCGACCCCCTTGATTTCTTAAGCTATGGGATGTAAGGCCCATGGCTAAGAAGGTAAGTGTCTACCGTTTTGCGGTAATTTGAGAACGGCGGCAGTGAAACGACATTGCCATATGGGGGGAACCCTGCTTTACAATATCAAGAATTGCATTGAGTACATTGCAGCACATAGGCTACAACCTGTATATGATCTGGGAGCTGCACAAAACCCTGAACACACTTCTCACACTTCAGGTCACTCAGTAAAGCATCTAAAGTCTTTAACCTCCTCAGAGAAACAGAACACTGCTGTAGTTTCTCCAAACTGTGAGTCCTTAGATGAAGTTTAGGATGCAACATTCCACTGGGCGTTTGGAATGACTTACTCCCCTTTAGATTAATGTCTGGTATCATTTTAGTAAATGTACTCCTGTTTGATTTCTTATTGCCTTCAGTCTTTTTGATAGACACCTTAGGTTTTATATCATGCAGCATTAGGTTACTTGGTTTACTAACTGCATTTCCCGAGGTTGGATATATAGTGGTTTTCTTTCCCATGTGGGTCAGTATGTGTCTTCTACGATTTGCTAAGGTGCTGAATCCTCTCCCACAGTCTGGGCACTTGAAGGGCTTTTCTCCTGTGTGGCTTAACATGTGTCGTCTCATGTTTGACGGACCAGAAAATCCTCGACCACAGACTTTACAAACATAAGGTTTCTCGCCTGTGTGAGTGTGCATGTGCACTTTTAGGGAACTTAAACAAGAAACCTCTTTACCACAAACTTTACACATATGAGGTTTCTCTCCTGTGTGGATCTTCATGTGTGCCTTCAGGAGATGGAGAAAACTGAATCCCTTACCACAGTCTGAACACACATGGGGCGTGTCTCCACTGTGCATCATTTTGTGACGTTTCAGCTCGTCCAAACCAGAACAGACTTCCCCACAGTCTGGGCACTTCTCAGCTCTATGAGTCACCATGTGTAAGTTTAAGCCGTGTAAACGTGTGAAAGTTTTACCACATTCTGGACAAACATGGGATTCCCCCTTTACATGGGTCACCATATGTGTCTTCAGATTATGTTCAGAGTTGAATCCTTTCCCACAATCTGGACATTTATGTTGTGTTCCATTATGGCCTTTCATGTGATCTCTCAGATTCACTTTAAAATTGAAACATTTTCCACATTCTTCACATTTATACTTCTTCTCATTTGTATGGATCCGCATGTGTAAATTCAGTCTGTATTCAGTTCCAAATGCCTTACCACAGGTTGAACAGACATGATCGCTTTTTCCTGTATGAAGAATCATGTGGTACGTTAGGCCGGTTAGTTGCTTAAATCCTTTACCACAGACTGAACACACATGAGGCTTTTTTCCTGTGTGGGTCAGCATGTGTGATTTTAGCCTTGCTCGTGTAAGAAAATTTTTACCACAGTGGGAACATTTGTGGCATTTTGTTCCCGTGTGGGTCAGACTGTGTTGCCTTAGGCCTCCTGTTGTACTGAAACCTTTACCACAATGAGAACACTCATGAGGTTTCACTCCATGGGTTGCCATGTGTGTGTCCAGTTCTGCTGTTGTTCCGAAATTGTTACCACATTCGCAACACGTGTGGGTTTTCTCTGCTGTGTGAGTTTTCACATGTGCTATAAGCCCTGCTCGTGTAAGAAACTGTTTACCACAGTGGGAACACTTATGGCGCTTCTTTCCTTTATGGGTCATACTGTGTTGCTTGAGGCTTGTAGCTGTATTGAAACCTTTACCACAATCACAACACTCATGAGGTTTGTCTCCTGTGTGGGTCATCGTGTGTGTGTCCAGTTCAGCTGTTGTACTGAAACCTTTACCACAATGACAACACTCATGAGGTTTCTCCCCTGTGTGGGTCATCGTGTGTGTGTCCAGTTCAGCTGTTGTACTGAAACCTTTACCACAATGACAACACTCATGAGGCTTCTCTCCTGTGTGGGTCAGAATGTCTGTGTCCAGTTCAGCTGTTGTACTGAAACCTTTACCACAATGACAACACTCATGAGGTTTCTCCCCTGTGTGGGTCATCGTGTGTGTGTCCAGTTCAGCTGTTGTATTGAAACCTTTACTACAATGACAACACTCATGAGGCTTCTCTCCTGTGTGGGTCAGAACGTGTGTGTCCAGTTCAGCTGTTGTACTGAAACCTTTACTACAATGACAACACTCGTAAGGTTTCTCTCCTGTGTGGGTCAGAACGTGTGTGTCCAGTTCAGCTGTTGTACTGAAACCTTTACTACAATGACAACATTCATGAGGTTTCTCCCCTGTGTGGGTCATCGTGTGTGTGTCCAGTTCAGCTGTTGTACTGAACCCTTTACCGCAGTGTGGACACACACAAGGTTTCTCTCCTGTGTGGGTCATCGTGTGTGTGTTCAGTTCTGCTGTTGTACTGAACCCTTTACCACAATGACAACACTCATGAGGTTTCTCTCCTGTGTGGGTCATCATGTGTAGATTTCAGCCTAATCTTATTGTGCTTAAGCTCCACTGTAGAGTCTGTCACTAACTACCTCAGATTAGTTTGTTGTGTGTATTTTGTGTAACAGACTGGACACACAGGGTGTTATTCTGCTGAACCCGCCATTATCATCGGTCCTCATTATCGTCTGCCAGCGTTTTCTTAGCTACCTACAAGAAATGGGAAATGTCTAAAATTATTAAAGATTATTCATATCACTTGTTCATTTCACTTCATATTTTTCTCTATCTATTTCTTATTACGTTGCAAATTTGGGAGGGTCCCAAACTGCTTTTTAAAATATGGGATTTTGTAAAATTAAGTATTTCAATTCTACATAAAACAAGAAAATGTGGCATTGACCACTGTTTGGTTTTCTCGCATCCACCACCTGGCAACATAATGCCCTGACATGATTTGTAACTTATATCATAATGAATAGCATTGTCAAAGCCACATTTTCTTTAGCTCCGTCAATGAAAACAGAAGATGACTTAATTATAAATAATGAAAACTATTATTCAAGATTGCCGATATAAATAAATGTCTCCACAACACAAGTTAGACTATTGCTATGCCCTACGGTTGTACAGTTATATTCAGTGGTTGAAATGTCTTAACCTCCCCCCTCGTCCGCCGGTCAAGGGGTCAATAAGGGCGACCTGGGGACTTTTTGACAACTTTGGCTATAATAAAATGGTGTAAAAAGTGACTTTCTGACTTGGGTTCTTAATTTCGGCCACTTTCCAATCTGAAGGAGGGAGCCCCAAATATTTTAAAGGGTTCCTAAATTGTATAAACATGTATTAGATAAGCTAATGAAGTAGGTATACTGTCCCAATATTAATACAATGATGGTGTCACCCTATGCACAGATTTGCAAGGGCCTTTTGAAAACTCCATAGGCAATTGTTGAGAAAAGAGGTACATTTTAAGGCGAAATGACTGAAGAAAATAACACCTTCCGATGACACTTTTATCCAGTTTTTCTAAACTTTATAATGAAAATAGGGTAACCTTTCTGGGTTTGTTCCATCATTTTTATTGGTCATCCTTGGTAAGGCTTTGAGCTTAATATCCTGTGATAACAGTGCTATTTTTTTAATTTGCCTAGGGATAAAGGTATCAAATCTGAGGCTATGTTCACACACAGTTACTAGAGAAAGGATAAGGAATAGTGGCCATTTCTTAAAATCAACAGGTCATGTCCCATGTCAATTTTAAGAAATGTCTATGTCCCCTGTCAATAAGCCTCATTTCGCATGTCACTAGGGCTCATGTCGCATGTCGATTTTAAGAAAGGCCCATGTCGCCATATCGAATTTAGGGGTCTAGAGCCATCTCATTCAGTTGTGACCTACCTGAAGTGAAGATGAACACTGCAGCAGCCAACTGCACTCTTGGACAGTGTAACAACAGTGTGGGTCAGAGATAGGTTCAGTTGTGGCACCTATAGATGCCCATAACATGAACAACAAACTTCTATTATATCCAGAACAAGGTAGAACTTGGGTATTTTGGTTCACTTGTTTCTCTGTCCCAAACACAGGAAGTCATAGTGAGAAAGAGAGAAAACGACCAAAGTGAACACCCACTACGACTGAGAGGCAGTGCCTGTGCTCCACTCCTGGTGGCAGCACTATTTCACTCACTGCGTGCCACTGCGTGTCACTGCTTCTATAATAAGACACTAGAGGGCGTGGGTGTCCGTCCTCACAGAAGTTTTAGATTAGAGATTCAACGGAGGAGGTTGTTCTCTTGACTTGACATACATGTAAGCCATACACTAATTAGCTTCAGATAGCGATAATGACATCATTAAATGACTGGTGTCCTACCTTAAATGTCCATTTATGTGTGTGAACAAAAGTTGTACAAATTGTATCTACAATTTCATAGTAGCCTATAAAATGGATGTGGATGGCTCAATTCGACACGGTGACATGGCCATTTCTTAAAATCGACATGCGACATGAGGCTTAGTGACATGCGACATGAGGTTTGAAAAGATAGTAACAGGGGACATGAGCAGTTCTTAAAATCGACATGGGACATGGAGATTATTAAGCGACATTGACATGCGACATGGCCATTTCTTAAAATCGACATGCGACATGGGGACCCCCACATCTACACCCCCTATAAAAATGCCCAAATCCAGTTTAGGAAATTTCGCTAGGGAAAAAAAAGATCGACATGGTAATTTTCATGAATAGGAAACAAACACCAAGAACATTTATATAGGTTCTCAGACGGGAGGTTGTTGTGTTGATTGTCCATCTTGAGAATACCAATGTCCCTTGTCCCTTGCCCTATAAATACGTTGTTACCTTAATCAGTGCTATATTTCTCTTATAGTCCAAATCTATTATATATCATGTATGGTACCATTGGAAAGAGGTCATATGTATCTAGACACTAGCCAATATATAAATTTCAATCATAATTTTCTCCCCAACCCCTACCTTTAGTGTTTGTATAGACAGTACCCATCGTTCTGTGATTACTGATAAGGTACTGAGGGAGCTGCAGACCTTGCCATGGGCTAATGGTCATGGCCTAATGATCACACCAAATGTACCATTTAAATGGTATGCCCCAGTACCATGCATATAGTAACACAATACTGGTATGGTCGACAGGACTGTACTACAAAAGTGGTACGTCGCAAAAAGGTATTCTTGTCCCCAGGACTCTAAAGTTACTCCTTAACATTAGCAGGACTCTATAATAACTCTATAATGACTCCTTAACATTAGCAGGACTCTATAATAACTCTATAATGATTCCTATTCTAAGACTCCCAAAGGATTGGGAGTCACCATAGAGTCGTGGGGAGAGGTACCTCAGTGATCAAGTCCACCGTGATTCTACTTCTTTTCTCTGTGTATATATGTACCAGCATATTACAAGTCTATAGAAGACTGATCTGTAACATGACTGGTAGCACATGGTCTTAATGCATCTACTAATGTACCCACATAACATCATGTATAGACAATATACAATATGCACTTTACACGTGTAATGTAAAGGTGCTTGCATGTCAATTCAATTCAAACCAACGGCTGTACATGTGTGCTCCACATTAGGCAAAAAATAAGATTTGATTCAGGTCACCCGACCGACCCTATCAAAACAGGGTGAGCCCTATGTTTTTTATGCATTTTTGAAGATATTTCCGTATTTTTATCCTTTTTTGGGTTATTTCAGGGTCTTTGGAAAGTCTGACTATTAGAAAAAGAAAAGTTTAATTTTTTTTTTATCCGACCTACCGACCCTACATTTTCTTTCTATGTTACCTGAAACATACCTTGTTTTTCTTTTGACCTTAGGCATGCTTTGCCTTCATGGTGTTTTTTCTTCTCCTATTTGTTTTAATGAGGTAATCTATTTATCATTACCCATATCATTATGTTTTGCAATGATAAGCACAACTGTTTCACCAATTGTATGTTTATGTTATTTCAATGGTGCCTCCGTGTGCTTGCATTGTCCCAGCTAACAAAAATACGTTATTTCACGTCAAGCTAACGTATCTTAAGTTCTACAACGTTTTGCCACTAACCCACTGATATATTGATATATTATAGCATAGATATATCCCAACCTTATGCCTAAGTCTGGTGAGGAGTCCACACACTATTCTTAACAAATGTCATGTCACTAGATAGAACTCTGTCATTTTCAATGTTTACAAAATGCCCATTCTGTGAAAAGCTGTAGTATCAATATGGCTCGGTCAATCACTTCCATATTTGGGTTGAGCATTGATTATAATCATATTATGTTCTAAATAACCGATGAGAAGTCTCAAGGGGTCTACAGACGATTTTAAAATACTAGGATTTACCCTTAATGAACCCCTGGAGTTCAGGGATAAGAGAATTATAACAGAAAGCATGAAGACAACATGTGTATATCATGATCAGGGGTAAATAATATGCCTCAGGGGAACTATTCAGCCAGATTCAACATATACATAAGTCGATCGTTACCACACTTTTAGTAGTGTGAATGCCTCAATCTATTGAAGTATGTATTAAAAGAATAAACAGTGAAAATAAGATTGTTTACCTGTTCTATCTAGAAGTGATAGTGCCTCTCATTCAATATTAATGACAACAAAACATTTTTACAATGACAATTTTATTGTAGCAATTTTTCAGAGGACTATTACAGATTATATACCAGCCAAAGTTCAATATTATTTACTTATAATCATCAGGGGAAAGGTCAGCTGGTTCCACCTATTCGGGAGAATGATATTGGGATTTGGAATGGAGCCAAAATTGTTGGTAAAACTAATGGTATTTGGATGCCCTCATCTACCATCACATTCAAGTCCACATAGTACTTTGGTGCCTTTGTCATAATCTAAAAAGGATGATGTGGTGCAGGAATATCTGACAAGATCCTCACCAATACTGCATTCATGCATCATGCTCATCCTTAAGGGCTAATACAGTCCCAAAGAGACATAAGGATGCATGAATCCAGCCATGACCAGTCGTCATCCATCCTGTCGACAAAGGGATAGCATATCAAAGCAATATGCAGCCCTGTTATTAACATAACCCTATAGTCTTTACACCATTGCACACATCTTGTACAATTGATGTATGAATACAGCCCAGTGAGTTTCTCATTATGGCTGTGTTCATACATCATATCAATGCTATGCTGCATTCACCAATCATGATGACAAATCACTCAGGACATCAAAGCACTGAAGAATACAATTATTATCTTTAGCATATACGTCATCTACCATTGCCTCTGTCGCTCAGTTACCACTGGTTAGAGAACTAACACGACCCTGGGGTCCTCACACCATGGTACACCTCAGGGTCACCCATGCGGGAAGTGGCAGAATTCACAAGGAACTCCGGGTCTATGTCAACAGCTGTGTCTCCAAACTCCTCTAGACGTCTCTCCAGGTCCTCAACAATGTCAGGATAGGCATCTGCCAAGTTGGAGCTTTCTGTAGGATCAGACTCCAGATCAAACATGAAAATATCATTTTCTGCATTTGCTGCATTTCTGATCAGGGAATCCTCATCATTTGAGGTATTATGAAGTGCATTAGGTCCTGATAATATCGAGTCATATCCATCCACACGCCCTACATAGCCTTTGATCAACTTCAATTTACCAACACGAATGGCAGACCTGCCTATGAGTGGTGGATTGTATTGGTCATAGTGAATGGGTACCACTAACCGCACTGAGGCCCCACCATTGATGATCATATTGGTCTGATCATACCCATCTACATAGTCTGGGGCTGTACCACCTGCTAAGGCTACAATAGTTGGGAACCAGTCAGTCTGGTGGAACAGTCCATATGAGACAGTAGCAGCAGCCGCCTTGAGGAGGGGGCTGTGGACAAAACCTGGTACACGCACACCACCTTCCCAAACTGAACCTTTGCCACCCCTGAGTGGAAAGTTCTTTACAAAGGCCGGACCGCCATTGTCTGAAGAGAAAAGGATGATAGTATTGTCATAGATTTTGTGGTGTTTCAGGTTTTCAACAAGATCACCGATAGTATCATCTGTGAAGCTGATCATAGCTTTGATCAGTCTGCGATCAATGTCCGGCTCACTAAGATGCATCTGAATATACTCCTGAGGAGCCTGAAGGGGGGCATGGATATTCTGGAAAGCAAAGTACATGAAGAATGGGTTGTCCTTGGTAGTGTTTCCTGTCATGTGGGAATCAATGTACTGTCGGGCTCTGTCCCTGAACAGCTGTCCTGAGTATTGGCCATACACACAGGTATCCACATCCAGGTCATCATTGAAGTCATATAGACCATCATTATTACCTTCATGGGTGTAGTGGTCTTCATTTCCACCATAATAGCCATAGAACTTGTCAAAGCCTCTATGAGTTGGTGTACAGTCCACATTACAGTGACCCATGTGCCATTTCCCCAACATGTAGGTGTTGTACCCCAAGGCTTTCAGGGCCTCGGGCAGTATTGGGTTTTCCTTGGGGAGACAAGTAGATACGTCTGGTGGTGGATGTTGGTATCCAACATGGAAGCTGTAGCGCCCAGTAAGGAGAGCAGCACGGGAAGGTGAACACACAGGAGCCACATAGTTGTTCTCTATGATAATTCCTTCAGAAGCCAACTTGGTGATAACAGGCGTTTGGATGGTGCAGTCATGGTACCCCACATCATTATAGCCAAGGTCATCCACCAAGAGGTAGATGATGTTGGGTGTACTTTGGGCATATGTCACAACAATGAGGAGTCCCCAAAGCAGCAGTGTGCAAATTGGGTGCTTCATCTTTGATGTCTGCCAAACATATAAATAGTAAATTACTGATGCTCTAGAGGGTTGGCATGCTACTCTATTGTTCTTTTTTACCATTTAAAGCCATAGCTCTCATCATTGATTTCATATCACTATCATGAAATTATGATATGAGGGCATATTCTTAGCTATGAATAGTTAGGATGACTTGACAATGCATTTGAATGCCATACTTCTAGGCACAAACTGATAGTAAGATCTTTAAGCAATGTGTGGCATTATTATGCACTGATGCATTAAATTGGTGATCATGCTTAACCCTGGTGGATCAGTATGATGCATGAATGCATTTCTGGCAAGTACACTCACCAGGGCTGCATGAATGCATTATAATAAAAAAGGGAGTATGTATTAAGTTCAATAAAAGCACTTTGCCTTCCTTAAAGCTTTAATTAGTAACTTTAGATCTTCAGATAAGAATAATGACAAAGGATCATGTCATGGTGAGGTAGACACACCAGCATATTACAAGTCTATAGAAGACTGATCTGTAACATGACTGGTAGCACATGGTCTTAATGCATGTACTAATGTACCCACATGACATCATGTATACACAATATACAACATGCACTTTACAACAGATCTAATACAAAGGTGCTTGCATGTTCATGCAGTTCAAACCAATGTATGTGCAGGCCATGCATTAGGCATTCTGTGTTGTCATGGAGTAGCTTTTTCTGCTTTTTCTATAGTGTAATCTATTCATCATTACCGATAGCATGCAATAATGAACAAATCGGTTAAACCAATGGTAAATTTGTAATAATTCAAAGCCGCCTCCATGTGCATTCGTCAATTCCATTGCCTTTGGATGATTAGACTTGACTTTGTCACACATGCATTATTCCCCTACTTTATATGGCATCACAGTCTACGGCTCTGAAGCATATACTCTCCAATGCTTGTTCTGATATTACTTACCATATACTTGTTGGTATATCTAACAACCCATACCCATTCCTACTCCAACCTTAAAATATCCCTGAGATAGGAGTGCTGACATGTTGGAAATACCGAGTATACCCTGGAAACGAATTCCCGTGAATTCCCCTTGAATAACACGGGTTGAACTGCGGTCAGTCCCGGGAATGACCTGGGTTCTATTCCTGTAATATCACAGGATTCTATTATATGTGCAGAATTGTCAGTGATATCATGGGATTCTGGTAAAGAGGGGTGCATGGGTTCGAATCCGGTACTAATAGACCTAAATGGTTCCAGTAAACGTGTCTTGTGTGATTTATTTGAATATTCTTATGAAAATATCCACATACAAATCTTTTGATTATTAACAATCTTACATATGCATGTCCTGTCCAAGAACTGAACCAGCTACCCTCAGATCCATAGTCCTGTGCTCTAGGCTTTCACCGACTGGGGCATGCATTGGGAGAGGTATACAAACTGTGACCAGTGGTGACTGTGCCATTATACAAAGAGTAGTTGTTGACAAAGAGGAGTGTTTAATATCATGACTTTAAAAGGTTCCACATGAATGTAGACTAGTAATATATGCAGGGGTAGACACTAACTTTTTCAGCTATGGGCCACCCGGGCCCGTAGCTCTAGAAAACTACGGGCCCGGACCAAGATCTGTGGGCCAATGGTCAAAATTATGTTTTCTTTAAGAGAGAAAACATGTATATTTCTGATTGTTCTATAAAAGACTGAAATCAATATGAGTGAATCCGGCACATTTGCCTCTTTCCAACGATATATTGCATGACTATAGTTGTCAGGCAAACTTTCTTTAAATGTCTTCCAAATACTCCTGTGGGCCACCCGGGCCCATAGGAATACTATTTTGCAGAAAACTACGGGCCCGGACCAATAACTACGGGCCATTGGCTCCCGGGCCAGCGTTAGTGTCTACCCCTGTATATGCATCTAAATGGTTTAAATTATGTTGAGAATAGGTATTCCCTGCGGGAGAATGTGGTTGATGAAGGGGTTATTCTACATCATGAACATTTATTGAGAACCCTTGGGGTTCAAAACCACAATCTCAAGCTTCATATGGGGTAAATCCCATGATTTAAGAGCATTATACATGTAAAATCACGGCTTAAACACCAACTTCCTTAAACGTAAGTAGCCTTTTTGCAACCAGATGTTCAGCACTGCTTAAAAGATCCCAGGAGTTTAAGAATATGAGATTTACAGCAATTACAGCAAGGGTGAAGGAAACAGGTGTATATCATCATCAGGAGTAGATAGTAGGCCTCAGGGGAACTGTTCAATTCAACCACAAGTCTTTATCACTATTTTAGAAGCCTTAATCTACAACATCTATTACAGATATAAAGCAGTGTCTGATACTGAGGCAACGAAAATAAGATTGTTAACATCTTCTATCTAAAAATAAAAGTGCCCCTCATTCAACAATGATGACAACAAAATCTTTTCACAATGGCAATTTTATTGTAGCAATCTTTCAGAAAACTATTTACAGATTATATACCAGACAAAGTTTAATGTTTATCATTATATAATGAATTATATAACAAACATAACTACACTTCTAGACATAAAGTTTCATGTGACTTTTATTACCTTTAAAAAGTACAAGTAGTTTGGTGTTATCACAACGTTTCGGCAAAAGGGTGGTGCCTTCTTCAGGTGATACCTTTAATGTTTAATGTATATTTTTTAGTTTAATTTTATTTACTAATAATCATCAGGGAAAAAGTCAGCTGGTTCCACCTATTTGGGAGAATGATATTGGAATTTTCATTATTGGAATGGAACCGAAATTGTTGATAAAACTAGTGGATTATTGTACGACCACATCTACCATCACGTTCAAGTCCACCTAGTGCTCTGATGCCTTTGTCATAATCTAAAAAGATGATGTGATGCAGGAATATCTGACAAGTTCCTCACCAATAATGCATTCATGCATCATGCTTATCCTTAGGGGCTTAGTCAGTTCCAAAGAGACGTAAGGATGCATGAATCCAGCCATAACCAGTCTTCATCCATCCTGTCAGCAAAGGGATAGAATATCAAAGCAACATGCAGCCCTGTTATTAACACAACCCTATAGGGGTCAGGCTGGTTATCCTGTGGGCGGCTCCATTACTTAAGCTGTACCGGCGAGACAAGCACTGATACAGCCATCACAATGGGTACAGGCTATTACATAATGCACCCTAAACATTCTGCAGTGAAGGCCGGGGAATTATCTCATTGGTTGATAATGCATCCAGCTAGACGCCTATAGTCTTCACGCCATTGCATACATCTCGTATAATTGATGTATGAATACAGCCCAGTGAGTTACTCATTGTGGCTGCATTCATACATCAAATCAACTGTATGGTTCATTCATCAATCATGATGATAAATCAGTCAGGGCATCAAAGCACTAAAAGATTAAAACAAGTTATGGTTTATGCACACACTTCATCTACCATTGCATCTGTCCCTCAGTTCCCACTGGTTAGAGAACTAACACGACCCTGGGGTCCTCACACCATGGTACACCTCAGGGTCACCCATGCGGGAAGTGGCAGAATTGACAAGGAACTCCGGGTCTATGTCAACAGCTGTGTCTCCAAACTCCTCTAGACGACTCTCCAGGTCCGCTACAATGTCTGGATAGGCATCTGCAATGTTGGTTGTTTCTGTAGGGTCAGATTCCAGGTCAAATAGTAAAATGTCATCTTCTGAGTATTGGTCAGCAGAGGTGCTGTGCAGTGCATCAGGTCCAGTTAGTATAGAGTCATACCCATCAACACGCCCTACATAACCTTTAATCAACTTCCATTTACCAACACGGATGGCTTTGCTTGGTGGATCATCATATTGGTCATAGTGAAGGGGTACCACGGACCGCACTGACGCCCCACCATTGATGATCATATTGGTCTGATCATACCCATCTACATAGTCTGGGACTGTACCACCTGCTAAGGCTACAATAGTTGGGAACACGTCAGTTTGGTGGAACAGTCCATACGAGACAGTACCAGCAGAAGCCTTGAGGAGAGGACTGTGGACAAATCCAGGTACACGCACACCACCTTCCCAAACTGAACTCTTGCCACCCCTGAGTGGAGAGTTCCTTGAAGAGGCAGGACCACCATTGTCCGAGGAGAAAACAATGATAGTATTGTCGTAAATGTTATGGCGTTTCAGGTTTTCAACAAGATCCCCAATAGTATCATCTGTGAAGCTGATCATAGCTTTGACCAATCTGCGATCAATGTCCGGCTCACTAAGGTGCATATCTATATACTCCTGAGGAGCCTGAAGGGGTATATGGATGTTCTGGAAAGCAAAGTACATGAAGAATGGGTTGTCTTTCGTAGTATTTCCCGTCATGTGGGAATCAATGTACTCCCGTGCTCTGTCCCTGAATAACTGTCCTGCGTATTGTCCATACACACAGGTATCCACATCCATGTCATCATTAAAGTCATAGAAACCATTATCTATGTGTGTATAATGGTCTTCTCTTCCATCAAAATAGCCATAGAACTTGTCAAAGCCTCTATGAGTTGGAATACAGTCCACATTACAGAAACCCATGTGCCATTTCCCCACCATGTAGGTGTTGTAGCCTAATGCTTTCATGGCCTCTGGCAGTATTGGGTTTTCCTTAGTCAGACAGTTAGGTACGGCTTGGTTACCATGTTGGTATCCGAGGTGGAAGCTGTAGCGCCCAGTAAGGAGAGCAGCACGGGATGGTGCACACACTTTAGCCACATAGTTGTTCTCTATGATAATTCCTTCAGAAGCCAACTTGGTGATAACAGGGGAGTGGATGGTGCAGTCATGGTACCCCACATCATTATAGCCAAGGTCATCCACCAAGAGGTAGATGATGTTGGGTCTACTTTGGGCATATGTCACAACAATGAGGAGTCCCCAAAGTAGCAGTGTGCAGATTGGGTGCTTCATCTTTGATGTCTCATGTACATACTAATAGTAGATCACAAATTCTGAGTTAAATAATACCTGCATGTAGCCCTATTGTGCAAGCTTCAAAGACATATACATTAGCATTTACATTGTGTTTACATAAGTATTGTAAATTACTAGTGATATAAGGGCACATTCTAAACTCTCAATAGACTGGATGACTTGACGTCCATAGCATGCAATGTATTAGATAAACTCAAAGAAATTGTTTCCATGTTTTGTGACAATAATTGATGCTTAACCCTTTAAGGAAGGCATATTGAATTCATATGAAATTGCATTCATATGAAATCACATCCTTTTGGAGTTAAAAACAACTCTGAAGGGTCGGCATTATGCATTCATTCGGCTCAGATAAGTTACTCACTAGGGCTGTATTCATTCATCATGACATTTAAGGTAATTGTGTATTGAGGCAGCATGTCATCCGTAAAGAGATACTAGGTAGATCTTCAGATAACAATTATTGCGAAAGATCATGTTATTTTGAGGCATTTTAAGCTTTTCTATACATGACTTCAACAGTAGCATGATGCTCTTGGTGTGTGTACTAACGTCATGCCAACATAATGTCAAGTATTGACAAAGACATGTACTTTACATAGTGTATGATACAAAGGCACTAGAATGTACATTCCCCTACTAATCCCTTTGCCCACGTAATGTTGGCAAAATATCTGAACAGAAACAGTTTACAGTTTCAAAGTTTAATGGTTTATCAAGTCAAGGGCTTCTATTCTCCGATAAGTTACACTTCTCTCAAACATCACATAGATATCTGATCAAACCAGTTGACCTAATGGCTAGTCCCTGGTGTCTAGTCAAACTATCTTTAGAATACCCCAAGATGGTTGGTGTGTATGGAAAAGCGGATTGAGCATGCACACCCTGTAGGGTACATATGTCTAAGGTTGCGCGCGGTGATGAGAAACATAGTGCAGCACCATTAAAGGCTGATTAGCTGAACACCCATCACCGAAAAAGACTAAAGTATGCCATAAACCACCAGAAAGCTCTGGTCATGGGCTTTTCAGATATGGTGCATGTAAAAATAAAGTTATGAACAAACCAAGGTGGCCAGCCAAATCCAAGATGGCAACCAAAATATCAGAATTCCATCTCCTCTGACCTAGATATTGCTTAGAATACTATGTTAACACTGCCTACCCCCCCCCCCCCTCTAAATTGGACCCAAGTAATTCAATGATTCTATTTGTTTGTTGCTAATATAGCTGGTTGCTTAGCAATGACTGTTCTAATTGTTTATCTGCCTAGCAACACAGATGTCCACGCTCACAGAGGAATGTCCAGATACAGTTAACCACATCTAACCACCCCCCAACACACACACACATTTATCAAGTTGATGGGGCATGAATCCATGGAGTTGACTCTGTCATATGTTTACTATTCCTTCCCCAGATCCCCCACATTAAACACTGAATGATGAAGTTAGAATTTCTCACACAAAACCAGACAAGATAAACATAAGTTTGATTCACTTTTATTCATGGATTAGAGTACATAAGATGGTGGACAGTGGATTTAAACACTATGATGAACAGTCGATGCAGCATATTCCATCCAATGGTGGCATCAACATACCTTCTGCTTGCTGATTGATTGATTGATTGATTGATTGATTGATTGATTGATTGATTATTCGTTTATTTATACTGTCAGACAGTGGAGCCAAGCCCCCGTTAGCGAATAGCAGTTCTTACTGCAGTATATGGTAGATGATTAAACCAATATGATACATATATATATGCCTTATTGGCTTTACTGGCCCACAGGCTGATACTCATACTAGTTAGTTTCTCAAAAATATGTGAAACAGGAAGACCATGTATTCCTCATGAAATGATTTATCTAGCTTAAAGTTAGTATATCCGATGATTGGGATTTCTTTCCCCTAAAAGTGGGTCAGAATGTTAACAAATAACATACTTCCCTTCCTATCTATTCCATTTCCCCTTATTCCCTTCCATTTTGCTCAAATTCGATTTTATTGCTCAAAATGTTATCATTTTGGAATAAAATCGTGCACGATTTTATTCTACCCATTAAAAAATACACTGTAAATACCATGGTTATGCCCCATTAAACTTACTCTCTGAGCTATTACTGCCCATAGGTACCATTTAAATGTTCCCCAACCCATTAATGATATTCTTTTACAGTATTTGGAACATCTTTATGAGGAATTTAGAAATTGTTAAAAATCGGATATACCCACTTTAATAAGATGGTATAAATACCCACCTGATGACATACAGAGATGGCATTTGGAACCATTGGCTAATAGGCACACATCAGGAGTGTCAGTTAGAGGATGATGTAGACAGGGCACAGTGGTGGCCCCTTGTGGGTACTAGAGGAACCACCTATACTACTATGTACGTTGTAGCTGTTCGATTATTGAAATAACTCCAGTTTTGACAAATTTGACAATTGCCCTGCTCAGATGTTATTTAAATGCAGCACTATTTACAAGTTTTCTTATTTCAACAGTAACGTTATTCCATCATATACATCTACACGACGAGACATTTGTACACTTCTGGTTTAAAGTATATACATTTTTATGAGAGCATCATTGTTTGAACGAGTAAATCTATTAGTAATCATTTCTAGCATGTTAATTGAGGTTAATATATAACATAAAATACTCAGTAAATACTGTCTCCGCAAGTTAATAGGTAAAACTTTGACTTGTGGATGTATCATTTTCACAGAGACATTGGATCCTTAATTTTCAGGCAGACACGGATGGCCATATTTTGTAACACTTACCAAAATAATTACTTTGATACCTCTTTAAACACAATATTGCTAATATAGACCAGAGGTAATTTAACACATACTGTATGGGTAATATAGGTGTATTTTCAGTTTTAGCATTAATCGTAAGCTGATTTACAAAACACCCCTTTGCCAGGCGCCAGCATATTCAAATTATTTTGTACATTTTCTGCATTGCTCAACGAATTATTGCCAGATGTAAATACTACATTATCATATGCATACTGTAAACATACTGTAAACATGTTCTGTCACTGAGACTGGCAATCTGTGCAGTGACACACATACTCCACATGCTGCACCAGGTTTGGTAGATGCACAAAGCCACGGACACATTTCTCACAGTTAACATACCTATGAGAATAGACTTTTTTAGGGAATGAACTTGCCAATGTCCTGTGTGCCTTAACATGGTCTATGAGGTTTGACAGTTCTACAAAACCTTGTACACACAGCTTACATGATGTAGGCTGAGAAGTAACACCAGGCTCCAGTTTAGGTGTCAGTCCTAGTGTGAGTGTTCCAGTAGGCTTTTTGTCCTCCATCAATGACTCACTGAGTGCCTTCCCACAGTCTTTGCGTGCAGTGTTCTGTGCATATTGTTTCCCATTCAGCACAGATTCACCAACACTATCATGTGTGGACGTTCTAATAATTCCACCTGGACCTTGGCCATGTTTTGCACCTTCATTTACACCCCTTAGTTTTGTGTCATCACATAAGAATACGTTCTTCACTCTATGCACTTCCATATGTTTCTTCAGCTGATCTGAATGTGAAAATACTTTCTCACAAATTGCACAGAGATTTTCTGTCCTCTTAATATGTCTCATCTCAACCCCCTTGCTAGGTAAGTATGCTTGTCCTTGTTGCACATTTTCCAATAAATAATCTGAAGTCTCTAACCTCTTCAGAGAAACTAAACAGTTCTTCATTCTCATCAAACTTTGATTCTTCAATTGTTCTGTTTCATGTATACAGTGTTTAGCTTTGATGTGTACCTTTAGGTTATGTAGTATAGTGAATCCTCTACCACATTCTGAACACACATGAGGTTTCTCCCCTGTGTGAGTTAGATGGTGCCATTTTAAGTATCTGGCCAGAATGAATCCCTTCCCACAGTCAGTGCAGGTGAATGGTCTCTCATCTGTGTGAATCATATTGTGCTGCTTCAGATGAGATTGTTGGGAAAATGTTTTATCACACTTTGAACAGGCGTGGAGCTTTTCCCTATTATGGGTGTACATATGGTTCTGTAGAGTCTGTTTAAGCTTGAAACCATTACCACACATTGTACATTTAAAGGGTCGCCTGTCGTCATGGGTCACCATGTGTTCTTTTAGGTAAGCTAATTTTGAGAATTTCTTACCACAGTCTATACACACATGTGTCCTTTCCTCATGGGTCGTCATATGGCTCCGTAGACTCTGAATATCGTTATACCTCTTTCCACATTTAACACACTTGTACCGTCTCTCATTCTTATGGTTCAGCATGTGTGACTTCAGGTGAGATGAATTGATAAATCCCTTACCGCATTCTGAACACACATGTGGTTTCTCATCTTTGTGGGTCCACATATGAAGAGATAGAGAATTTGAATTAGTATAGCCTTTACCACATTCAGAACACACATAGGTTTTCTCCCCAGTATGAAGCTTTATGTGGTTCATTAGTGTATGCATTGCTGAAAATCCTTTACCACAGTGCTTGCACACATGAGGTTTCTCCCCTGTGTGGATCCTCATGTGTGTCTGTAGATTACCCTTTTGACTAAAATGTTTCCCACAGTGGGAACACCTGTGAGGTTTCTCTCCTGTGTGGGTCATCATGTGCTTCTTTAGCTCCACTTGATAAATGAACCCCTTTCCGCATTGTGAACACTTGTGTGGTCTCCCATTATTGTGGGTCTTCCTGTGCCGTGCTAGGTCATGTGAATAGCTGAACCTTTCACCACAGTCTTGACACACATACCGGTTCTCATGAACCCTTCTGTGGTGTCTTAAGCCCTGTCGGTGTGAGAACCTTTTGTCACAGTCCAAACAGGCAAATGGTCTCTCCCCTGTGTGTGTCCTTCTGTGACCTTTCATGTCCCGCAAACTGATAAATCCTTTACCACATTCTGGACACACATGGGGTTTCTCACCAGTATGAGTCTTGATGTGGTTTGATAAGGTATAGGTATGTGCAAATGCTTTACCACAGTGTGGACACACATGAGGTTTCTCCCCTGTGTGGGTCATCATGTGTGACTGTAGGGAGGCTTTTGTACCAAACCCCTTTCCACACTCTGCACACTTGTAAGGTTTCTCTCCTGTGTGGGTTCTCATGTGTGTCTTAAGGATGTTTATATGTGGACATATCTTACCGCAGGTTGGACAGACGTGCTCCCCTGTGTGGGTCCCCATGTGTTCATGTAGGTTACTGCTAAAATTGAATGCCTTCCCACACTCAGCACATTGATATTGTCTCTCATTTTTATGTCTTTGTGTGTGCTCTCTCAGATGTGAGTGCCTCATGAATGCTTTACCACATTCTGAACACACGTGAGGTCTCTCACCTGTGTGGACCATCATATGTGTCTGTAGTTCACTCTTACATGTAAATCCCTTTCCACAATCTTCACACTTGAGTGACTTCCCATCGTCATGGCTCACCATATGTGTGTTTCTATGAGATGCAGTAGTTAACCCGTCATCACGGACTGAACACACACAGGGTTTCTCTCCTGTGCGGGTCCTTTTGTACGGCTTCATATTTTCACAAAACCAAACCAGAGTACCACAGAGGTCTGTTTCACAAAGGTTGACCTAGAACAAAAAATAAATATCTAACTATAAACATGATTATTGGATTACATTAAGAATTATGTTAATGCATATGCAACCATGTCAAACCAAGAGCTGAACCCAACTGGAAGAACTGGGTCCGTGTTGGACTTTAGTGTAATTAGTTAATATATGGACATTTGTAAAAGTATTGCTCCACATCTTAGGCCACTCAAAAGAATTAAATGGTTTCTCATCACCGCGTGCATCATAAAAAATCAGGTTATGAGGAAAACTTCTCTTTTTTTGTCAATCTTTTATGAGAAACATGATAAAAATGGACAAAGTTGGGCATATTTGGTATCAGATTAAAGCTAATAGTGCCAGCAAAGCATTGGTATAGAAATAATTTACATTTTCTAAGGAAAAAAGCCTCCCTCGTCATATTTCTGAGTTCTTTGTGATGAGAAACAACCTTTTTTAGTGGCCTTACAGATCGGTCTGTATTCAAATGTGAGGGTTTTGGTATAACGTGGAGTGGTAAATCTTTATATCGCGTACACAAACCTATTTGTGGAAAAATGGTGCTCTTGAGCAGGTGGTATTCACAAATAATGAGGGGCTTCCATAAAGTATGTACACACCAAAGGGGGTGGGGGCCTATTTTCTGAAAGGTCTTGCATACATTAACCCTTCATCTTAATGCGTACATGAATTTTAGGGGGTGGGGGTCAATTTCTGGGGGGAAATTGCATACATACTTTATGGAAGCCCCCCGACCTAGAAAGTGATTATTTGAGGTAGAATTCCAGGCGGCATTCCAAGTGTAGATATTAAATACCACGCTCTGTCTAACCCTGCCTTCTAAGTTCATTCACTAACCTGCGCCAACATCATCCCCAGTGGGCGAAACGTCAGTGTAACTTTGAATCAATATCAAATCAACATTGACAACCCGTTGTATTGTTTGGGTGAGGTCTGTTAGCTGAAAGTAATGTCGACCCCCTCCCCACACTACGTTTGGATTTTGAGAAATGCCCCCATCCCCTAACAAATTGTATGTGGAATTACGTGCTGTCACAAGTATTTAAATGGACCCTATTTAGTTTCGACCTCTGGCCGACAATAAATGACTCGACCCTGAGATTTGAAATGATGCTCCCCCTACCACATCCCAGTATTGCCTATTTATACCCACCTGGTAAAGATAAAGATCTCCCCGCTGCATATCCTACCATGTGTCCTGTATACATTAAACACTTGACAGGCCTAGAGTGCAAGGACAAACGTTTAGAATGAGTCTTAATCAAATCTTAATAAGTCTTAATCTTAAAGTCTTAATAATAATCCCCAAATATAGATGGTGTAATATGTTGGTATCATGGCCCCCAGCCTCCCGCTTTTCTTCCCCCCCCCCCCCCTACTTTTAGTAATGGTGAGTACTATTCAGACTTTACTTTAAGACTAAGAACTATTAAGACTTGACTTGGTATGTGACACTAGGTGGCAGATACAAGTCTCAATACAAAACAAGACTGCCTTAGATTAAGACATTTTAAGATGTAAGATTAAGATTGCGCTGTTAACATTTGTCCGCGCACCTGAGAGAGCTATCCCATATTTGCGTTCTTTTACAGGGTATTTTCAAACAGCATCAATATGACAGAAGATGCTTCTTCTATTCTCTGAGTGATAAAAGATATATAGGTTTATTTGGGGCCCCAACCGGTTTTTTTTTGTGTTTTTTTTCTATTGTTTAAGACTATGTAGCCTATTGTATCCCTATAATGGGGGGCACACTTGTTAGGAATATGCACTGTCTGCATCTTAGGAATACACACTGTTTGCTATGTAGATGTACAGGTCGCAAGGTCGTTGCTTCTTATATTGAGAGTAAGCCCAGCTCGTCATGTAACCTTTATGTACACTGCCCAATAGCCTGGGCTCCACTAGGGCGACACACGGTACACACCTCCCTGCGAAACGTTGCGATCTTTTTAGTGTTGTTTTCTGGCACATTTCACTACATTTCGCTACATTTCGCCCCATTTCGTGGCATTGTCGCCCTGAGTGTCGCCCTGCTAGTGGCGTTACATAGGGCAACACTGCCGCGAAATGAAGCGAAATCAGGCGAAATGTCCAAGAACAAAACAATAAAAGGATCGCATCGTTTCGCAGGTACCAGTGTCGCCCTAGTGGAGCCCAGGCTATAGTATGGTGTTCTGTGGGCATCTTGTCTTTTTGTTGTTTGTTCTGTCATATCCTGTCCTTGTTATGTGTCACTCAATCCATTGTCCCACCCTATAACGGGACCTTCATATTCTGATGGTACTTTCATTAAGGATGTCCTATACATACAGTCTTGCCAAGTAATTGGCACAAGTTCTAAATTCTACAGTACCAATAGCCAGGCTTCTTCCCTTCTTCCCTTTATGTAGTCCCGTATATCACTCCAGTTCCACATGGAGTCTCCCAATTTCTAAGACAGGTTTCCTTATTTTGACACAGCCTATAGAAGGCATTGTGCTATGCAGGGGGCGTTAAAACAAATCATCCATGTTCTGTCAATAACCCTGAAATCCAGTCAAACCGTTACTTACCCTTGTTGTGCCTGCATCCAGTGTTACAGTCTCCCTCCAGTGTGTGTGTGTGTGTGTGTGTGTGTGGGTGTGTGGGTGTGTGTGTGTGTGTGTGTGTGTGTGTGGGTGTGAGGCTGGCTGGGTGCTGTGTGAGTGAGAGCCAGGTGAGACAGGAGAGGTACTATATGTGATGGCTGACTTTTATACTGTGTCCAGCACCAGGTGAATCACTACATTCTCACAGTCACATGCACTCAGGTGAGGGTAGCTTTAGCGACAATGACTCTCACTTTTCTGAGGGTGTACGTGGGCTATTCATTCTAAGACTACCTAACTACCTGAGATGTGCCTTGTGCGAAATGACGACAAGATAAAGATAGTCGTCAGGCCACCTATCACGGACATATATATTAAGTCCCCTTACTTCAGAGAGAGTCGCCTGTGGGACAGATTAGAATCAGCCCAACAAAGGCAGTACTCCCAAAAAAGGTTCTTAGCCTCATTAGCACTACACCCTCAGAAAAGTGAGAGTCATTGTCGCTAAAACTACCCTCACCTGAGAGTCAGGCAGTGCCAGACCCTCAGGTGAGGGTAGTTTTAGCGACAATGACTCTCAATTTTCTGTGTGTTTACATGATCTTTAGCCCCTTGAGCCGCTGGCAGTTTAACAGCTGACCACAATATTGGAGAATTAACACTAACTACATAACGACTAATAATATAAAGCGTGTATATAACACTTATATCAATTGGCTTTAATTGAGAAATGCCCCACGACATGTAATTTATTAATGCCAAATAAAAAATCTAAACTCAACTCAAGGCACCTTTTCAGTCTGTAACTTTTTACGTGAACTGGTGTGAGGCACACTATACACAGGTACACATCAGAGCACCAGGAAACCATAAAACTGTGTTATCTCTAATCAGACACATAGCCTGAGGGGCACAGCTATTATTTCAAAGGCTTGAACAGCCTTTTATTGTCAAACCGTTGTGAGTCAACCCACCAACCTCCCCATCCACGGGTAGAAATCAATGACTGGACCCTCATCATGAGACAGAGAGGAGTTAAAGAATGATAGATTACAACAACACATTTATTATAAACAATTCCAAAATATAGGGAAAACTGTAGCAAGGGTAAAGACCCAAGATACAGTATTTGGCTACATTTATGATATCTATCACAGGATGGTGCCCCATGTTCCGAAATGTAACGATTCAGTGTGAAAGTGGAAAACACAGTTGTAGGAGGATTTAGAGGCAGATTATTCCATTTATCACATTATCTGATTTAAAACAAAGCACAACGAGTAGAAAACTAAGAAGTGCAGTGCACATTTCTGAACCTTTTTCTCCCACATGAGGCCTATATGTGAGACTACAAGTCTATACCCCCAGGCAGGGACACACTACCTAGGCCAAACACAAATAAAGGGTGTGTTTCAGGCAACTCGAACCTAGATTCATAAAGGGTCGACCCAAGCATTGGTTCTCAATTTTGGGGATTTATTTTTGTTCATTTTATTATTATTTTAGCCTTTTTTTTAAAATATCAAACTTCCACTGACCTCAGAGGCATGAATGATAGATTGCCTTCCGGAAATAGCTTTTAGGGGGAATATGCAACAACTTCTCCTGTTCCTAGTTGATTTAGTGAGTCATTTTGGTGAGATGTGAGTCCATGTGGCGATTCGCAACTCATGCCTAGTATTTATGAAAATTGTTAAAATCCGATCTATCTACCATAAAAGAATTTCGGACTATGTTGCCTGAAACACACTTTTCTCTTTTTTGGCCTCAGTGTCACCGAGTCACAGCTGGAGGCAGCCAACATATGTGTAGCTAAAATATGCTAATGAGGGATTTCTGTCCAAAGTGATAATAGTTGTTCTGGTCAGCTGTCATCTGGGAGGGTACACCCTCAGAAAAGTGAGCGTCACTGTTGCCGAAAGCACTCTCACCTGGAAGACAGGAAGTGCCTGACTTTCAGGTAAGAGTGCTTTTGGCTACAGTGAGGTTCACTTTTCTGAGGGTGTAGGTATTATGCATGAATTCAGGCCTGGCGAGTTACTTCCCAGGGCTGCATCCAGGGCATTGTACATTTAAATAGAGGTTAAAAATTATAAATGGTGAGGCACCTGTATGAGTTGGTGCCCACGAGTCTGGGATAATGCCCCAGGCAGCCCCATACATATAAACATGGTACATGACTGCTGCTGGCACACACTACTCCCTCACTCCATAAACCTGTCACCTACAATCACTCTACACTGAGGCCAATACCATGAGCTCTCAGCTTCAAGATGGGTAGATGGGATTTCTTTTTGAGCATTATTTAAGGGGTGATGGGGTGCTGATATAAATTGAGAGCAATTTGTATAATTTGCAGTCAATCCTACACTGTCAGAAGTAACTGTAGCTGCACAGCGAGTTATGCTGTAGAACTACAGTATAAAAGGAGGTATTTTTTGTTTTGAAACCAAAAATACCTCCTTTCATACTGTAGTTCTACAGTATAACTCGCTGTGCAGCTACAGTTACTTCTGACAGTGTAGTGACTACTGTAAACGTATATATTTATGCGCTTTACATATTTCCACCAATTTTGCTGATTTTTAAATCTGCATAAATATATACAGCAAGCATATTTATCCTGTATAGTCATACAACTACCATATTGCAAAATTCGTGAATTTAAATACACATGAAATTATCGAAAATGTAGACGTACGGAAATATTTATGTTTACAGTAAATCAAACATAATAATTGTTCATTCTATTTCAGATTACTGTAAACTTCTTTTTTTTGTGACTTTTTGCAGAATTGAGAAATCCGCGAAAATATGTACAGCCAGAAGTATTGAATTAAAGTGTCAAATTTCAGATATCCACAAATTTAAATGCACGAGAAATTATAATTTTGGTATATTCCCAAAACTTTATAGTTGCAAAACTATCTACGTTTAATGTATAGGTTGTGTCCGTATTTGGAGAGAGTTAATCCTTGGCATGATACTTCAAGGTGTCACCATGAAAACGGAGTCTCCCAATCAGCTTTCTGTCATTCACATTTAACCCTGTGACTGTAAGGACGACTCTGTAGACGTGTATGAATACAGCCCTGGTCAGTTACTCATTATTTATGTTTTGCCCTCTTTGTTCTAACAGAACGAACCAACAACTCGAGTGCTGCTTTGTGTTTATTTCATAGACTACATCAACCCAAAAAATATAACATGTTTAAAGAAGTACATTATGCTTTGGTTTTTCATGTAATCTGATTACTTCTAAGGCCGTGAGATGAAGAGATGGCATTTTTTGGCTAAATCAATGAGGCTTATTCACTGTGAAATAGGGCCTATTATTCTGCATGTAGCTCATATCTATTCCACATTAGCAGAATGACCTGTGTACAGCACCATGTTTATTGGTACCAGTGTATCAGTGTATATATATACCCTCTAACCTCTAGCAACCAGCTCAGCCAAATCTCATTTCCGACATTAGGGTACAAACAGGGTGTGAGTATTGTGAGTGGGTTGTACCTGGGCATTCCTGTCCCGGATAGAGTAGTGGTTAGAACAATGGCCGCAAGATGACAGCACCTAGGTTCAAATCCCTCCCAGGCCACATCATGTCACCATACCATTATCAACCAATACACTTTCTTATCATATATGTAGAAGGGCACTTGGGGCAGAAAGGGCACTTGGGGCAGAAAGGGCACTTGGGGCAGAAGGGACACTTGGGGTAGAAAGGGCACTTCGGGCAGAAAGGGCACTTGGGGTAGAAAGGACACTTGGGGCAGAAAGGGCACTTGGGGTAGAAAGGGCACTTGGGGTAGAAAGGGCACTTGGGGTAGAAAGGGCACTTGGGGTAGAAAGGGCATTTGGGGCAGAAGGGACACTTGGGGCAGAAAGGACACTTGGGGCAGAAGGGACACTTGGGGCAGAAAGGGCACTTGGGGTAGAAAGGGCATTTGGGGCAGAAGGGACACTTGTGGCAGAAAGGGCACTTGGGGTAGAAAGGGCACTTGGGGCAGAAGGGACACTTGGGGTAGAAAGGGCATTTGGGGCAGAAGGGACACTTGGGGCAGAAAGGGCACTTGAGGCAGAAGGGACAGTTGGGGCAGAAAGGGCACTTGGGGTCGAAAGGGCACTTGGGGCAGAATGGGCACTTGGGGTAGAAAGGGCATTTGGGGCAGAAGGGACACTTGGGGCAGAAAGGGCACTTGGGGCAGAAGGGACAGTTGGGGCAGAAAGGGCACTTGGGGCAGAAAGGGCACTTGGGGTAGAAAGGGCATTTGGGGCAGAAAGGGCACTTGGGGTAGAAAGGGCATTTGGGGCAGAAAGGGCACTTGGGGTAGAAAGGGCATTTGGGGCAGAAAGGGCACTTGGGCAGAAGGGACACTTGGAGCAGAAAGGATGCTCTGGCGGAAAGGGCACTTGGGACAGAAAGGGCACTTGGGGCAAAAACTCGGGTATAAGCCGCACCCAGACTTCTGTGCCAATCCTATAAGCCACACCAGCATTCTGATAAGCTGTGGCTAGTATGCGAGGCTCTACGGTAGTTGAATTCAAACAATTCTCTACATAAACCATTTAACAGTTATGGTAGCTAAATATGGGGGAGTGCTCCCTTGCAGGGGAGACACTTTGGGCAGAACAGACACTTGGGTAGACACTTGGGTGGGGGGGGGGGGCAGAAAGGACACTTGGGGTAGAAAGGACACTTGGGGCAGAAAGGACACTTGGGGCAGAAAGGACACTTGGGGTAGAAAGGACACTTGGGGTAGAAAGGACACTTGGGGTAGAAAGGACACTTGGGGTAGAAAGGACACTTGGGGCAGAAAGGACACTTGGGGTAGAAAGGACACTTGGGGCAGAAAGGACACTTGGGGTAGAAAGGACACTTGGGGTAGAAAGGACACTTGGGGTAGAAAGGACACTTGAGGTAGAAAGGACACTTGGGGTAGAAGGGACACTTCGAGCAGAAAAGGCACTTGGAGCAGAAAGGGCATTTCGGGCAGAAAGGACAAGAGGAGACATTTATACAGGTCTGATATAAACAGTATATACACTGCACGAAAAGTTGGATTTACATTAGATTTACTTTAACGTAAACATTTGATTTACGTATAATTACGCATATTTACATAATATTGGTCTGAAAAAGTAAAATGATGTAAACATGTCCTTTACAGACTCAGTATACAACGGAACGTCCCTGTTTACGCAAACGTAATGTCAAGTAACTATCTCATTTACATGCTGAAAAGCCAAGTAAATCTCAACGTAAACCTCATGTTTACATGATGTAAACCCCATGTTTACATGATGTAAACCTCATGTTTACATTGCATAAGCCTTATGTTTACATGATGTAAACCTCATGTTTACGTGATGTAAACCTCATGTTTACGTGATGTAAACCTCATGTTTACGTGATGTAAACCTCATGTTTATATGATGTAAACCTTATGTTTATGTGATATAGACTCCATGTTTATATGATGTAAGCCTCATATTACCTTGATGTAAACCTCATATTTCCTGGATGCATACCCTAATATAGCCAGGGTTATTTCGGTCCTAAATCTCATTAAATCCCAGGGCAACGGGGGTATTTTTGTTGGGATGACAGGGTATATTTTATTCAGGGGATTAGGATTCCATCATTTAAAAATTTGATACTTCAGTAGGCAGGAGTTAGGTGCAGGCAGGGAGCAGGCAGGCAGGAGGCAGGTAGTAGGTGTGTTCCCATGGTCAGACAGCAGTGGACTGAGGACCTCACACTGCATCCCCATTTTATAGGGGGGTACTGGGCTGGTCATGTGACCAGAACGAGACTTGCATCTGATTGGCTGAGCCATCAGTATTGCACTGACCACCATGCAGGAAGGTGGTGGGAAGCTGTTGGAGGTGTAGGGCGACTCCCCCCGCCTCCCCCACCCTCTGGGCGGCTGGAGGAGGAGGTGGGAAGCTGTGGAAGGTGTAGGGCTTCTACCCCTGCCTCCCCCACCCTCTGGGCCGCTGGAGGAGGAGGTGGGAAGCTGTGGAAGGTGTAGGGCTTCTACCCCCGCCTCCCCCACCCTCTGGGCCGCTGGGGAAGGTGGTGGAAAGCTGTCGGAGGTATAGGGCTTCTACCCCCGCCTCCCCCCGCCTCTACCAACCTCTGGGCCTCTGGGGAAGGTGGTGGAAAGCTGTCGGAGGTATAGGGCTTCTACCCCCGCCTCCACCCATCTCTACCACCCTCTGGGCCGCTGGGGAAGGTGGTGGAAAGCTGTCGGAGGTGTAGGGCTTCTACCCCCGCCCCCACCCACCTCTACCACCCTCTGGGCCGCTGGGGAAGGTGGTAGAAAGCTGTTGGAGGTGTAGGGCGACTCCCCCCGCCTCCCCCACCCTCTGGGCGGCTGGAGGAGGTGGTGGGAAGCTGTGGGAGGTGTAGGGCTTCTACCGCCGCCTCTACCATCCTCTGGGCGGCTGGAGGAGGTGATGGGAAGCTGTGGGAGGTTTAGGGCGACTCCCCCCGCCTCCCCCACCCTCTGGGCGGCTGGAGGAGCTGGTGGGAAGCTGTGGGAGGTGTAGGGCTTCTAACCCCGCCTCTACCACCCTCTGGGCGGCTGGAGGAGGTGGTGGGAAGCTGTGGGAGGTGTAGGGCGACTCCCCCCGCCTCCCCCACCCTCTGGGCGGCTGGAGGAGGTGGTGGGAAATTGTGGGAGGTGTAGGGCGACTCCCCCCGCCTCCCTCACCCTCTGGGCGGCTGGAGGAGGAAGTGGGAAGCTGTGGGAGGTGTAGGGCTTCTACCCCCGCCTCTACCACCCTCTGGGCGGCTGGAGGAGGAGGTGGGAAGCTATGGGAAGTGTAGGGCTTCTACACCCGCCTCCCCCACCCTCTGGGCCGCTGGGGAAGGTGGTTGAAATGTATAATAATGGTATGGTTCTCCCTTAACTCCCCTGATTAGAATCACGGGTTGCAGCCCTCCAGGAGCCTTAAACATATACAAATGTATATAATGTATAATAACGGTATGGTTCTCCCCCAAATACCCTGATTAGTATCACTGGTTACCCCGCCCCCCCCACCGATGGCGGGGGACTTACTGCTACTATTACCTGCTCATCTAGAAAATATTTAAAAATGGTAAATCTGAGCCCAAAGTAATCATAATACTACACAAAATAAAACATGTCCTGACTCTCGGATTTACTGGGTTTTGCACAATCAAGTAAGTTTGTCATTCGAATTTACTGTGATTTACACAATTGAGTAAGTTTGTTATTGGGATTTACTTGGGTTTACGCAAATCAGTAAATCTTTGGGAATGTAAACCCAAGTAAATGCGACATAAATCTGAAAACCCAAAGGGGCTATGGAATTACTGACATTTCCGTTCTCGTAATTCCCAAAACTCATGCAGTGATATTCATTTTTATGAGCGGACCATCTTCCGCACAAGTAAATCTATCAGTAATCATTTCTAGTGCATCAATCTAAATTAATCTATAACATAAAACACCCTGTATAGATATGGTCTACAAAAGTCAATAGATAGAACTTTGCCTTTGGCATGTATCTTGGGACTGACATTGGATTCCTAATTTTCAGGTTTGAAACACTTGAATTTTCTTTCATTAAAAATAGGTAATTCCAGAAAGACATATACTGCCATTGTCAACATATGATAAACATAGTTTTTTTTAACACGATTGCTATACTCTGATCGATGTGATTTCTAAAATTATTTAAAATCCATATTCTAAAATTAATGGAGCTAATACCTTTTGACAATTGAATTTTGAACCTTATTTCACTTTCTATTAAAATACCTAGATACTTATACTTTGATACCTCTTCAAGCACAACATATCTAATTAATGTAGCACACACCTCAGGTGTATAACATTGTTGTTGTCCTTTTAGCATCAATAGTAGGTTGATTTACATCATTTGCCAGCATATTCAAATGATTTGATACTCAGTAAATCATTTTCAGATGTGAATAACACTGGACCATTCACCAGATGAGATGATGTGTTCAGCTCTATCACTAAGAATGGCAGTCAGTGCAGTGACACACATACTCTGCATGCTGCACCAGATTTGGTAGATGCACAAAGCCACGGACACACTTTCTACAGTTAAGATATTCAGACCTCTGAGAAAATGTTTCCTCAGCAGGGAAAGAAGTGATCAATGACCTGTGTGTTTTAACATGGTCTATGAGATCTGACAGTTCTACAAAACCCTGTACACACAACTCACAGTCATGCAGTACACAGGGTAGAGACCGATGGTTAATGTCAGGCTCCAGTTTAGGTGTCAGTGTGAGTCTGACAGTAGGTGTTACATCCTCTAACAATGACTCACTGAGTGCCTTCCCACAGTCTCTGCATGCCGTGTTCTGTTCATGTTGTGTCCCATTCAGCACTGAGTCACCAACACTACCATGTGTGGACGGTAAGATATTTCCACCTGGACCTTGGCCATGTTTTGCACCTTCTTTTATACCCCTTAGGTTTGTGTCATCACACAAGGATAAGTTCCTCACTCTATGCACTTCCATATGTTTCTTCAGATGATCTGAATGTGAAAATACTTTCTCACAAATTGCACAGAGATTTTCTGTCCTCTTAATATGTCTCATCTCAACCCCCTTGCTAGGTAAGTATGCTTGTCCTTGTTGCACATTCTTCAGTAAATAATCTGAGGCCTCTAACCTCTTCAGAGAAACTAAACAGTTCTTCATTCTTATCAAACTTTGATTCTTCAATTGTTCTGTTTCATGAATACGGTGTTTAGCCTTGATGTGTACCTTTAGGTTATGTAGTACAGTGAATCCTCTACCACAGTCTGAACACACATGAGGTTTCTCCCCTGTGTGAGTTAGATGGTGCCATTTTAAGTATCTGGCTAGAATGAATCCCTTCCCACAGTCAGTGCAGGTGAATGGTCTCTCACCTGTATGGATCATAGTGTGCCGCTTCAGATGACCTGGTTGGGAAAATGTTTTATCACACTGTGAACAGGCGTGGAGCTTTTCCCTGTCATGGGTGTACATATGGTTCTGTAGAATACTTTTAAGCTTGAACCCACGACCACACTTTGTACACTTGAAAGGCCTCCTGTCCTCATGGGTCACCATGTGTATTTTTAGATGAGTTGATAATGAGAACCTTTTACCACATTCTGAGCAAACATGTGTCCTTTCCTCATGGGTTTTCATATGGCTCTGTAGATTCTGAATATTATTGTACCTCTTTTCACAATTAGCACATTTATACTGTTTCTCATTTTTGTGGTTCAGCATGTGTGACCTCAGAAGATATGCTGATGTAAATCCTTTACCACAGTCTGAACACACATGTGGTTTCTCTCCTGTGTGGGACAGCATGTGAAGAGATAGAGCATTTGAATAAGCATAGCCTTTACCACATTCAAAACACACATGAGGTTTCTTTCCTGTATGAATCCTTATGTGTTTTGTCATGCTACTGTTTGAGGTAAATCCTTTACCACAGTGTTTACACACATGAGGTTTCTCCCCTGTGTGGATCCTCATGTGGGTCTGTAGATTACCCTTTTGACTAAAATGTTTCCCACAGTGTGAACACTTGTGAGGTTTCTCTCCTGTGTGGGTCATCATGTGCTTCTTTAGTTCCACTTGATAAATAAACCCCTTTCCGCATTGTGAACACTTGTGTGGTCTCCCATTATTGTGGGTCTTCCTGTGCCGTGCTAGGTCATGTGAGTAGCTGAACCTTTCACCACAGTCTGGACACACATACCGGTTCTCATGAACCCTTCTGTGGTGTCTTAAGCCCTGTCGGTGTGTGAACCTTTTGTCACAGTCCAAACAGCCAAACGGTCTCTCCCCTGTGTGCGTCCTTCTGTGACCTTTCATGTCCCGCAAACTGATAAATCCTTTACCACATTCTGAACACACATGGGGTCTCTCACCAGTATGAGTCTTGATATGGATTGATAAGGTATAGGTATGTGCAAATGCTTTACCACAGTGTGGACACACATGAGGTTTCTCCCCTGTGTGGGTCCTCATGTGTGACTGTAGGGAGGCTTTTTCAACAAAACACTTTCCACAGTCTGCACATTTGTAAGGTTTCTCTCCTGTGTGGGTCTTCAAGTGTCTCTTAAGGATGTATATATGTGGACATATCTTACCACAGTGTGGACAAATATGCTCCCCTGTGTGGGTCACCATGTGTGCACGGAGTGCACTTCTCAAATTGAATCCCTTTCCACAGTCTACACACTTATACTGTCTCTCATTTTTATGACTTTGCATATGCTCCTTCAGACGTGAGCGCATTTTGAATCCTTTACCACAGTCTGAACACACATGAGGTTTCTCCCCTGTGTGGGTCATCATGTGTGATTGTAGGGATCCTTTTTCACCAAAGCCCTTTCCACACTCTGCACACTTGTAAGGTTTCTCTCCTGTGTGGATCTTCATGTGTCTCTGAAGGCTGTTTATATGTGGACATATCTTACTGCAGTGTGGACAAGTACGCTCCCCCGTGTGGGTTTTCATGTGTACATGCAGTGTACCTTTACCATTGAACCCCCTTCCACAGTCTCCACACTTATACTGTCTCTTATTTCTGTGTGTCAGAGTATGTTGCTTCAGAGTTGAAAGCCTTATGAATCCTTTACCACAGTCTGAACAGACATGGGGTTTCTCCCCTGTGTGGGTCATTTTATGTAGCCTAAGTTCAGCTGCAACCCAGAAGCCTTTGCCACAGTCTGCACACACATGAGGTTTCTCACCTGTGTGGGTCCTGATGTGCCGACTCAGGGCCTGTCGGTGTGTGTAAACTTTCCCACAGTCTAAACAGGCATGGGATTTCTTTGCTTGACCAGTCATCATGTTTCCTTTACTTTAGCTTTTATTGTATACTGTCTTGATAATGCAGCTGATTTCATTCACTGGGCGCCTGGCTGATTTACAAATCCATTGCCAGATATGATGGATGTTTGCTTCCCAAAGGTTCCTCAGCTTGTCCTAGAACAAAAAAAGAGAGAAATACTTTAGTAGGACATGGATCTAAGGTAGGTGTTACTGTTTGATTACATAGCATATTATATAATCAGATGTGACATTATTCTATGCGTTATCTTAGATGTGTAAGCTTACAGTATATCTAAGACAGCCGTATTATTATTTGTATTATCCTACAAAACAATGTAGGCATACCTATCTTATAGAAAGACAAGAGAAACGGAGGGAGGCATTGTGGCAGAGCCTCCAATATAATTTTTTTAAAGGGGGGGTTCAGGGGCTCTGTCCTTAATTAATGCATGTACTTACTTGTGTTTACATACACTGAAAACCTCAGGGTCGTCATTTTGACAATACCAAAACTGACAACTTTAGGTAGTCAAAGTGACCACCTTAGGTCGTCATTGTGACTACCCATCTGAGCCATTCAGACCCAAGTTGTCATAATGACAACCTTAGGTAGTCACAATAATTAGGTAGTCAGAATGACTACCTTAAGGTTGTTAATTTAGGTATTGTCCATTTGAAGACCTAAAGTCATCAGTAATGACAACTCTCAAGTCCTAGGTTGTCCCAATGACTACCCTATGGTACATAATTCTATTCCTCAATTGCTACCTATGGCACGCTACTGCCACCTGGTTTTAATATTTGCATAACTATATCTGTCGTGAGATATACACTGGTGACAGGGAGCAGAGTGGTCTCTATACCTTTGGGGCCATCATTCTCACCCATTGGCAACTTATTTATAACAAGTAATGCTACTTAGTTCAATCAAGACTACACCAAATATGTGAAAAGGATGTCTCTCATTAAGAAATGAACTAATTAGAGACTATATTCATACACCATTGTCCACTCCATCTGCCATTATTCATTATGACTACCCAGGACGTCATAATGACTAGGCTCCTTGCTCTGGGTTTTCAGTGCATTGGTTACTAGTACACTATCCAAAGCGCCACCTAACGGATTCCATTGGTACTATTAAGATAATGTAAAGAATAAGTTGGTTGTCTTAAAATTAAGACTTTTAAGGATATGAAATTAAGATAACCCAGAGAATAATGTCCACATTAGGTGAGATACTTTGTACATATATACATATATAATATCTGGTGGCATCGGACAACATCAACTGACAAACAATTTAATGAAGAAGTCCATCCTTTGGATGACTGACACTCCCATATCAGGTTATAGAAACCCTTGTGATGAACTGATGGCTCATACACAGACCACCTGCAGATCACACCCCCCCCCCTCCATACTCCTCCCTCCTCGTCTTTGATGTGACCGCCGTCACAGTACACACACTACTCTCCTCACCCATGAACCTTTTACCCCTCCTGTAAGACGGCCCCCTCTTCCGGGAATCAATCCGTCTTGTACGTAAAATAAATCCCAAAATCAATCTGTCTTGAAGACCACATCCGGAGGTTTTTAATTGGCAATTTCGCTATTGTAATCAGGTACCTAGGTATGTTAACTGACTTCCTATCTAAAGGTAACACCTGTAGAGCTATATTTATTCATTTATTACTTGGTTTAGTTGGGGGCCAATCCATGAGACCTCATATCCTAAATATCAGTGATTGTGCTGTCCCCAGTGAGAAGCACATGAAGTACAGCCCAAATACCCAATGTGATCTCATATTGGGTGACAACCAACCCAATGGGGAGGCCACCCCATATATTTTCTATAGAAACGACATGCATGTGCAAATATCATTTCAAACCTGGTACTCTTATTACAAGAGGTAAATCAACAAACTAGCACTAATTTGATGAGAAACCCCTCCTAATCCCTATCTATAAAAGGCCCCAGAAAGTACCCTTTCCCTTGGAATCATGGTCACACATGCTAGCCAATACTGAGGGAGTGGCCCCCTGGGCCCCTGCAGTGGTCAGTCTGCCTGAAGCACTTACCTCCCACTGGCCGTCCCTCCCTCCCCCACCCAATCACTGAGCACTGGCCCTGATCACTTCAATACAGAGTTAACAACGGGCAATCCATTGGGTAGTTAACAGTTGTTAGTTTCCCTGCAAGCAGGTGGGGGGGGGGGGGGGGTATGTGGGTACAACTACATCCCCCCCCCCCACACACACACACACACTCTCTCACACATGTACTTAGCAACGGCCTCTCATAGCAGACCATGTACAGCAGTGCCCCCTTGTGCAAAGTGAGGAAAGCACACATTGACCAATTCAGTATTTGGAGGGATTTACTATTTTTGCTAAAAACACGACTTTATTCACATATTTATGTCACATATACTAAAGGATTGTTCAAAACAGTATGTCTGCAGTGGTATATTCTGGTTTTCTCATATTATTCAAAACCTCCGGAGGTGGTCTTTAAAGATAGGGTTTACGGTAATGTGTGAATATTACCAAATGTTTCATATTGTTCATTCACCCGGGACCATGACAAAAATAAGATCCAGGACCCCCCCCCCCCCCCTCACCCCATCATGTATAGCTGAGACTGGACCCTATGCAATAAGGGATGATCCTGCAGAGTCACTAGACGCGGCCCATTCTGCGTAATATAAATCGCCACCTTTGGCGTAATCTTATTCCTTATTTGATACACCCTTTCCCATTGGCGGATGCAGGGGGGTGGCCCGACGGGCCTTGCCCCCCCCCCTCCCCTGCCTCCCAAAAAAGGGGAAAAAGTGGAAAAATAGGAAGAAGAGAAAAGAAAAAATAAGAAAAGAGGGGAAAGGGAGAGAGATGGAGACAATATTATATAACATGACCTGGAGGGGGGAAGGGGGCTGATTCTTAAAATGTTGCATCCCAAAATGCATGAGAATGCATCATGACGACAAGTGGCCTGTATCCCATCCTTAAAGGACATGTAGATGGCCCTACACCTTTAGATCTGACACGGCCACATGGGCCATTCTCGGCCTTAGTGGCATGGGACATGGGGCATTTCTTAAAAATCAGTATGGCTACATGGGCATTTCTTAAAATCGATATGGCGACATAGGCATTTTTTACAATCGCCATGGGACAACCCCCCCCCCCCCCCCGCCATCAAGGGCCCCATGTGGTAAGTGTCTGCCGTGTTGCACCAAGGCTTTACCCATACAATTAGCTGGCCAGCCAGCAATAGGTACAGTCGATTCCAAATTGACTACCATACAACAGGACTCTTGACTTACCTCAGGTATATGCCACCTGTATGTAGCAGTGTCAGGCTGATGTTCCTCTCACCTTGATGTAATCTGACTGTTATATGACATCCAGTCTGTTGATCACTATAAATGTTGGCCAGTCATAGAGCTCTTACTTACTCTGTCTTTGTGTTCAGTTTCCAGCCTCCACACAGCCGGTAGACAGGTGAAGGTGTGAGAGGCCGGACAGGTGTAGGGTGGGGCTATATCAGGCTAACACCTCCATCTCATGGATGGCTGACTTCTACATCTATAAGGCGTCCAGCATAACACTGTTAGCACAAAGTGCTGTAGATGCATGGTAGGCTATAAAATGAGGTATTTTTGGTTTCCAGTAGTTTATACTGTAGGTTACACCACATTGTACCGTAGCTGTAAGTCAATCCAAAGATCCTGGGTTCGAACCCCAGTCAGGCTACCAGTGCAACAATTACTTTTCTATTTTTCCCTTCGCCTTTGTAAATATAAAGTACATCTACCTGTACTTACATAGTCATACTGTTAGTCCTTCAATTTCTGAGCAGGTTTATTAGTCTGATTCCGTGTTTTACACCAGGTGTGTAGCCTGATAGTATGTAACACTGCAAAATACCTCCTTTTATACTGTAGATCTATAGTATATCTCACGGTGCAGCTACACTAACTTCTGACGGTGTAGCTGCAGTGTAACTGAGTTATATACAGACACAGTATACCCTTTGAATGTGATGTCGACTGTTACGAGCAAAAATAGAAAACAGTGAGAGTATGAGTTAATGGATATGCTGCAAACAAGGTAGCAGCACCATCTCTAGATCTGCGTCCACCCTGTGTTTATCTATAAAGTGGTAAGTTATAATGATAACAAGCTTAAATTTGATAAATTAAATTCTCAGAACTGTGATGTGAATAATACTATTTGGTATCATCTCATTGTTCACCCCCCCCCCCCTCCCCCTCCTCAAGTAAAATCATCATGTCTGACTTTCTTACAAGTCGGCATATACTGTAGAATTGAAATGGAGGTGCTTTAAACAAATTGCAAATTTAGTATTGTAATATGTCGGTTTGAAAATTGAAATTGATCATAGAGAGTCTACTACAGTCTAGAGACATCTCCCAAATGGTTGCAGTTTTTGAAGGTATACAGTAGAATCTACTGTAGGTGTACACTTACAGTAAGGGGCACCCCCTAACTAGTACCAGACACAGTATAGGTCAGGGTTATAGCCCCAGGCAGTCACCACCCCTCCCCATACAGTAAGATGAACTTACCCCTACTACCCCTACACTAGTACACACAGCCTCCACCCTGCACCTGTTATATACACCTTTTAATATACCACAGCGGGCACGGAGAATAAAGCATTTCACACCTCTTGTATACTGCACACAGCTAGTGGTATAAAGTGGTTATAGGACTTATAACAAGCTGTAGGGGTATCCTATTCCGCATTAGCGAGTTGCAGTGATTCTCCCTTGTGAGACCTATTACTGAAGCTGGTTCCTTGCATGTCCAAAGTAGGCAGTGTTAGGGGTCATTGCCTGTGATAACCTTTGGAATGGGTGGTAGTTGAATATTCCTCATTTCACCTGTCCAGATTGGGGGAGTGGTTAGGACACCGGCAACTCAATACAAAGGTCCTGACTTCGAATCCATGCCAAGTATGCAGGTTATCTGACCATTTTTCTTTGTTGGTCAAGATAGTACAGGAACTTTAGATGAATTCTAACCCAAACCTGGAATTAAATACCATAAAGCTGAAAATTTCAGGAATGGCTCGTCATTATATTAGGTTTGACCTCTTAAAAGTCCTGGAGTGTCCTATGTGGGCTTCCACTGAAAAACGGGCCAAATCCAATATGGCCGCCAAATAATCAGAATCTCATCTCCAATAATGACAATTTCACTCCTAGAATAATTTAAACCTTACCTACCCCCCCTAAATTGGGTACAAGGAATCCACTGGTGTCATTGGTTAATTGCTAGGACAAGTGGTTGCTTAGCAATAGCAGGTTTGCATAGCAAACCGGGCTTAGAAGCAAGCATCTACGGCAAAACCCCAGGACTCCATTTAGGAAGATCTTTACATCACTCACCCCAACTAAATGAACCCCAATGAATCAATTGGTATGGCTAGGACCTCTAGTTGGTTAACAATATCACTTCCAACCATATAATTGCTTAGCAATGATAAGAGGCAAGCATCTACAGCAAAACCCCGCTACAACATCTAGGAAGATCCTGACATCAACCACCCCTATACTAAATTAACTCCAATAAATCAATTGAAATTGCTAGGTCCTCTAGTTGCTTAGCAATATTACTTCCAATTATATTGTTGCCTAGCAACACAGGTCTAACTTGTTCCTAATGCAATATCAATATAGCGATCCCCTCAAAAGGGACAGTGAGGATACCAATCATGTCATTAATCTCTTTCTTTTCCATTCAATTCTTGCTAACATGTGTGCTTGCTTAGCAACCTTGATTATATTTCTTTATTTCCTTAGCAACACCATGGGTCCCCAGATCAATTTTCATTCTGCCTTTCCTTATATTATAAGATAATCCTGGGATAGAAATGAAAGTGTAGCTAATCACTCGTTGCCACATATTCTCTCTAAAATTGATTATTCGGGTCAAAGGAAAAGACCAGCGTGATTTCATGTGGCCTTCTATCGGTAGTATTGATTAGCAATATTCTGACTTGCACGCCACATGTATCAAAATGTGCATCATGTACTTAAACCAGTAATAAAGAAGATCAGAGTGACGTCACATGAGACCAAATATATATGTACCCAGTCATACAAATCCTATATAAGTTCAGTATATTCTACTACAATTTACAGTGTAATAGAAGGTAATATATGGTTAGGGGGCTATTCCTTGTATACATGAAGTAATTACAACCACCTTTTCCTTCTCATTTGGTACAGACAGTTATAAGGGAGGCCACAATAGTCTTATCAAGCACAGACCAGGGTGTGAGGTAGCTGTCTGAATGGCTCCACTCAATGACGCTTCTGTCACTCTCTACACAAATTGTTTTGTGAGACAAGAGTTATTTCAGCTGAGGGCTCAGTCTTGCATTGACCACCATGGAGTGCACATGGGGGGGCAGAGATATTGTATTCTACTTACCCGATTAATCTACATGGCAATTTGGGTTTATTTCTTACTTATATCTGAATAAATCTCATTACTAGATTAGATAAAATGAAAATAATTAATATTGAAAGTGGCTCCCGCTAGAGTAGGGAGCACTGGGGTGGCTTGCAGCTGGCCCTGGAGCAGGTAGTGCCGGGTAGGGAGCACTGGGGTGGCTTGCAGCCGGCCCTCAGCAGGTAGGGCCGGGTAGAAAGCACTGGGGTGGCTTGCACCTGCCAAAGTCACCCACTACCTCCAACAGCTTCCTATACCGAGGTCGCAGGTTCCTTATTAGGGGGCACCATCAACCAATGAGATCACTACCTGGGCTTCACTGCAGAATTCTTAGGGGGCATTATGTAACAGCTAGTACCCATTGTGAGTGCTGTATCAGTGCTTATATCGCCAGTTACCAGATCAAGCAATGGACGCCCACATAAGGCATCCAGCTACCTCGGTATAGGCAGGGTAGGCCGGGTATAGAAGCCCTACACCTCCCACAGTCGCCCACCACCTCTCACAGCTTTCTAGGGATGGGGTAGGCCGGGTATAGAAGCCCTACACCTCCCATAGTTGCCCACCACCACCCACAACTACCTAGAGCCTTTAGTAGAGGGTGGAGAGGCCGGGTATAGAAGCCCTACACCTCCCAAAGTCGCCCACCACCCCTCACAGCTTTCTAGGGACGGGGTAGGCTGGGTATAGAAGCCCTACACCTCCCATAGTCTCCCACCACCTCCAACAGCTTCCTATGGGCGGGGTAAGTTGGGTATAGAAGCCCTACACCTCCCACAGTTGCTCACCACCTCCCACAAGCAAGGTGGTGGCTTGTAGTCGGCCCTGGGACAGGCAGGGGCGGGTAGGAAGCAGTGTGGTGGCTTGTAGCTGGCCCTGGGACAGGGAGGGGCGGGTAGGAAGGACTGTGGTGGCTTGTAGCCGGCCCTGGGACAGCAGGTATGCACATGCACACATCGTAGAGGCACTAGATGCAGCCATAAAGTAATATTTTTATAATAATATTCGGACAATAGATTTAAGAACTTGCCTGTATACAAACTATACTATACACTACAGCATATCTGATGTATGCACATGCTTACCCTAACTTAATTTATTAGATAGATAAAATGACTTTTCATGGATACTATTACCTTGGTCTGTATACAATATCACTTAATTGTAATTAATCAAAGCCCAAGGCCAGTACAAACTGGTACAAACTTTGTTGCTTCCTACTGGGCCCTACCTGCCCCAGGGCCGGCTACAAGCCACCACCTTGCTTCCTACATGGGCCTACCAGCCCCAGGGCCGGCTACAAGCCACCACCTTGCTACCTACAGGGGCTTACCAGCCCCAGGGCTGGCTACAAATGGCCCCACTGCATGCTTCTTACCTGGCCCTACAGTTGGTACAAGCTCCAGTATATTCTGTGACAACTTCCCCACCCAGTTAGTCAAAGTATTAACCTCCAGTATATTTCATGACAACTTCTCCACTGGCATCTCCACCGGAGTAGTAGAGATACTAAACCCCATCACATTATATTCCATGACAACTGCCCCACCCAGGTAGTCGAGGTATCAAGCCCCATTATATTCCATGACAACTTCCCCACCCAGGTAGTTGAGGTATCAAGCCCCATTATATTCCATGACAACTTCCCCACCCAGGTAGTTGAGGTATCAATCCCCATTATATTCCATGACAACTTCCCCACCCAGGTAGTTGAGGTATCAAGCCCCATTATATTCCATGACAACTTCCCCACCCAGGTAGTCAAGGTATTAAACTTGGGTATATTCCATGTCAACTTGAAGACCTAAGTTGTCATGGGATATACTAAGGTTGGATGAGGTTGTCATGAGAAATAAGTAATAAGTATATCTCTTACACCTCCATTTTCGTGCAGTGTTAATACTGCTGGGTCTGGGGCCTCAATCTGCCGCATTATGTGGCGTTTACACCATCATAGAGCCAGATGGAAAGGGTTAATTGTGCCATTGCTAACCAACATCAGTAACAGTTAACCTATTGCTAAGCAACTCCCACAATTATAAATGACATCATTGTTTTTCTTTTTCCACTTGGTGCTGTTAGAATGTTCAATATTAATTCAAAATAATGTTAAAACATCTCAATCTGCATGGAATTCAACCACAAAAAAATGAAATGTGAGTTGCTAGGCAATTATGTATTTGAAAGTAATGATGCTAAGCAACTAGAGGTCAAAACTAAAGCAATATTAGCAATGTGTTGATTTAGTGGGGCTCTGTGATACCTGCAGGTTCTTCCTGAATGGCACCACGGGGGTCTCGCTGTAGATATTTGCTTTTAAGCCCAGGTTGCTAGGCAAGCCTGCTGTTGCTAAGAAACTGCTTGTCCTAGCAACAAACCAATGACACCAGTGGATTCCTTGCACCTATTTTAGAGGAGTAGGTAAGGTTTGTATTCTTCTAAGATGAATATTGTTGTCATAGGAGATGGGTTTAACCCTGGTTTGCTAGGCAAACCTGCTATTGCTAAGCAACCACTTGTCCTAGCAACAAACCAATGACACCAGTAGATTCCTTGGACCCATTTTAGGGGGGGTAGGTAAGGTTTATATCCTTCTAGGATACATATTGTTGTCATAGGAGATGAGATTCTGATTATCTGGCGGCCATATTGGATTTGGCAGTTTTTTTACGGAAGCCCACACAGGATACTCCAGGACTTTTAGTACAGTGATAACAATACCAAAACCAATCATTCCTGCGATTTTCAGCTTTATGGTATTTAATTCCAGGTAAAAACCTAAAGTTCCTGTACTATCTATGAGTGTCTCTCATCTCTGTCTCTCTCTCTCTCTGCCTCTCCTGCTCTAAATCCACCATGTCCCTCTATCCCTCTCCACTACCCATGCATGCCTCCACTACCCCATGTCTCTGCACAGTGTATTTATAAAAGGCGCCAGTGGTAATGAGGCTTTGTAGGTCAGCTAATCATGGGGCATGTAGCTGCCATGGTAGGCTGCCTACTGTGGTTTGTAAGGCCCTCTCTGGTTGGTTGCTTAGTTCAGCAGCAGCAGCAGCGGCGGCGGCACCAGCGGCACCAGCGGCACCAGCGGCAAAAGCAGCAGATGTCTGGCACCCTGGAGCTACCCACAGATAGTGGAGGGTGGCATTAACATACTAAAATATTGATTTACACCCTGTCAGTGTGGGGGAGGCAGAGTCCTATAGGGAGGCACTACACCCACAGGCATGGAGGGGTGTCCTGCAGGGGGCTACCTCCACCCTGCCCCTGTATACATGTAGTATGTATGGTGTAATGTCTAACAGCATACACCTGGATACAGACTGAGGCACCTGTGTGTGGTGACCGTGACAGGTCTACATGGAGTAGGACAGGTACAGGGGGCACAGTGCAGGAGGAATGGTAGGTCTGTACCACTAGTGTCAGCACTGGGATATCTAGACTACCGTAAAACCTCGCGCATAAGCCGCGGCTAGTACGTGAATCAGATCGGCAGTGCGGCTTATAGGATCGGCGCAGGGTCGGGGTGCGGCTTTTATGCGAGTTTTTGCCACTATGATACAGTACAAAAATCGGCACATTCAGATCGCCAGTGCGGCTTATAGGATCGGCCGTAACTCAGGGTGTGGCTTATACGCGAGTTAGGCTTACTCAATAAGTGTGTATCTAGGCCAATACACTCAATACATTAAAGCACAGGTAAAAATGTGCTAAGGGTACCTCTGCCCTTAACTGATGTAGAAATAAATGTTTGTTAAAATTGTCACAATTATGAAATTCTTGAACTTTATATATAAAGATAATGTCATTGTCTAGTGGTAACATGAGGATATGTTTGAGACACATCAGTATGTCAACATGCAGTCTTTATAAAGTGAAATCGTAATCATTTTATTTCAGAGTTCACGACTGTGGAATATGAATGTACGAATTAATGGTATCAGGTAAGAAATCACTGTTGTCTTTAATAGTTATTGGGTTAATTGAGATATAGCACTGCATCACCTCCTAGTTAGTGGCCACATTTCTGTTTGCTTTTGTTATGTTTGAAAGTTTTATATATACTTATTTAGATTGTGATCATTACATTCCTAACCTCACTATTCCCACATAACAATAATGATGAAGGATACATGTTCAGGTCCAGTTGACCTAACTTTCATCAATAAATAGGATCATGAACGTAAATTAGATTCCTGATAGAATACAGAGACAGCTTGTTGTGAAAATGTTGAAATGAGTAGGATTTGAAATTTGGAAAAAATAAATCAGACCATGTCACTTTAAAGGTACTCAACACAATCATGACCAACAATATTTCTTAATGACTTTTAGGGATGTTAGCCTGATGCATATGGAACACAAAGAAAAGGAAAAAATCCTATGTCACGGGGTTTATTTGCCTTTTGGAGGGTGTTCTAATTTGGGTGCATCATAAAGGCCCTCATGAGAAAATCGTATTTTTCTACATTATTTGACACAGAAAAAAATCTTCCACACTGTAAAAAATATCCCGTAAAAATTACGGTGAATCACTGGCATCACTGAATGCCGACCGTTTCCTGTTTTTTTTACGGTCACCGTATTTTGCTTTCCCCCATAAATTTTACAGGCCTTTCCCGTTGTATTTTTACGGTGATTCATCATTATTATATGATGATTCTCTGCTATTCAATGATGATTATAATTGTTTCGGATTCATTGTTGTATATTTCATAATATCATCTTAATTCAAGGCTTGTATATATATATATTAGGCCTGAGAAGCACAATTGAATGCCTCATAGCAATATACAATTACAATCCATGAGCAAAAGGTACTCTAGGATTGTTACAAAGAAACTCTGACAACAGTCTCAATATGCATAATTCTAATTACCACAACATGGGTGTTTATACTATTTGCACTAGTGTCCAGGGTCTTAAAAAAGGAAAAATATATTTTTTATCTTTAATATGCCAAAGGCTTCAATTTTGATTGTGTAATTAATGAGATAGTTGGATATCTTTATAAATCTAACACAATTATGTATGTTTTTAGTTGATAGCTTCCACTAAAGTCTCTCTATCGAACCAAGCTGCCACCTGGTGAGCAAACTTTTAACATGAGATTCACCGTATTTGAAAAAACTTTGTTTCACTGTACTGGTTTACGGATGTTCAATGTAAAAGTAAAAAGTCTTACAGTGTCTCACCGTAAATCACAATTACGGTGATACACCGTCAAATTTAGCATTGATTCTCCGTAATTTCAACAGACATTTTTTACAGTGCAACAATACCTCAATAAAAATGCAAGCATGCATTTAGATCATTAGATCATTAGGAACATGTTGAAAACAAGAAAATAGGGGGTCACGGGCAAAATGAAATTATTCTGAATTATTCAAAATAATTTCTTATCTATTCACTGTATGTGCCTATGGGCAGGGCAGATAAGAAATATAATGATCAGGATGTGTAAAATACCAAGGTGTGACACTTGAATGGCAGATGAAGGAAGAACATGACATATAAGTGGGAGAAATATGCAATTATCATGGTTTTAGGTAATTTAAGTTTTTGCCACCAGGTGCCATATGCGTAGATTGGATTTATCCAACTTGGTGGGCAATTAATAATAATTTATTAAGTCTCTGTATTGTATTAGAAACGCTGGCTTTTATGTCATTTTATATCATCATTGACAAATTTATAAATCCATCTCATGTACAATAGTAATCTCTCCACGTTGCTGCCTATACAAATGTGATCATCTAGCTGTTGGCTTGGAAAAATGTAATATTGAAATATTGTAATGTTGTGAAATTATAGACACAATAATTAATTATATGGTCTATGGTACATTTATATTCCTGTATTCTCATTACTGTATTCACTTGGTGTCATCTCTCATATCTCATCTCTCCCCCCCCCCCCCTCCCCCCCCCTTAAGTAAAATCACCATGTATGACTATATTGTATGTCAACGTATACCTTAGAAATGAAATGGAGGTGCTGTAACAAAATGCAAATTTAAAATTGTGATTTCATTATAAGTATCAACCTCTTCTGTGTTCCAATGGAAACAAATATAATTGTGTGTACTTTTATATTTATTGAGATTACAGAATAAACTCATGTCAAATTGAAATTGAAATTGAATTGAGATTGTGTTGAGTACCTTTAATAAATGGCCCGTTTGTTGTGGCAGCTACCAGGGCCCCCACGCGGGGGGAGTGGCGTGCGGTATTCTACTGATGAACCTCGGCATCGTCTTTTCTGTTATGAGTATCGTGGTCATCATTGTCGGTACACAGATCAGCGAGTAAGTTAACGCTTATATATATGAGATACAACCTGGGATTAAATATAATTTTTAAAAAGACCCCTTTCAAATTGCTCCTTGTGTAATATTAAATCTACAGCCCTGTAATGTTGTGAGACACCATTTAATTATAGACAGTATACACAAAAAGAAAAGGGCGGTTTGGGGGGCCCAATCTTTACAAAAGAAAAGTGTATACCTATACAAACCATACTGTGTCTCAGTAGATATTGGCAAAATGAAATGTATCTAATACAGATCATACCTAAATGGCATAAATGGCAGCTCTGTATGTAATCATTATGCAGGGAATAAAATGATAATCTTAATTTCAAGGCTAAGACTATACTTTAGGATTATGCAAAAATAATGTCCACGTTCCGCCATGAGGTCATCCTGATCACCAATGAAAAGTAGGTATATGTATATCAAACCACAACCCTACCCTTAATTGGTTAATTAATTTGATATTCTCTTTCCTTTCCTAGCTTGTGGCCTATGTGGGTTGTTGGGGTTGCTACCCTCGTCATCTCTGTCAGCTTGCTAATCACAGGAGTTGTTGTCATGAAGCTTTACCTCAAGAAGATTCAGCAGGATGTGAATCAGACTATATCGGTAAGGAAATGCATGTTAGACATCACAGAATTGAAACCTAAAATCCGGACAAGATTTATGGTTATTAGCCTTTTTTAACATATGTTTATGCAGGTTGCATTGATACAATTACAATATAGGAAAGGTAATAAACATAGCATGGCACATTGTTCTTATTTAGGCAATCACTTCTGATCGTCCATTGTAAAACCTGTACAGAGTTATATCAGGTATGATGTTTCAAGTGAATTTCACAAGAATGCAGTGCTGTTGAATTACCCCTGACACTTCATTGGTGCATACTAATGACAAATGATTTTTTGTATAATAACAATAAAATAATTCTATCAACAAAAACACGACCACAATGACAGACATAAAGTTCTAAGTTGGCATTCATCACTTTAAAAGAAGTCACAGTTGGTATCACAACGTTTTGGCTTTAGTTGGCCTGCTTCAGGTGATTTGACAAATGATGCTATAAATCTAATACCTTCTCAGAAATCTCCACATGACTTTGAGTCTTAATCTCATGTTTTCTATGTGTCTTTGTGCCTGTAGGATATCCCTGTGGTGAGTGGCTACCACCCCCAGGCTGTGGACCCGTCCGCGCCCCCACCCCCCTACCCGGGACATGACGTCAAACTGGGACCGTTCTGTGAGGGACCTGACCCACCGCCCTACCCTGGACACCAGGTGTAGCCCGAGTGTAGCCGAAGTTGGGAAGCTCATTTACTGTTGATGGACCATGACATCTATTGCTGTACATTGACTTTTTGGTGACCCAAAAATATGTCTTTTAACCCTTTAACCCAGTGGGCACACAACATTGAATCAACATTGGAAACTGGTTGACAATGTTGATTCAATCTTGATGCAACATTGATTCAACATTGAACTGAGTTTTGTGCCCACTGGGAAGGACGACTTAATGGATTAAAGCATCATGTCCCTGATGATCATGATGCACGAATGCAGCCCTATGGTGAGTGTGTAAGTCGCCAGTGCTGCATTCATGCACCATGCTGACCCTTTTAATGCGTCTTAACCCAGTAGGCTTTACATGATGGTTGAACGCAGCACTGGCGAGTTACTCACCAGGGCTGTATTCATGCATCATGATGACCAAGGGCATGATACATTAAGGCATGATGCTGTCCTTAAAGTGTCAACTCTTCTTGGTGGCATGATGCCTCAAGGTAACATGATGAATGCATCAACACAGAGTATCATCACACCACACAGAGCAATGTCGGCCAGCACCTCGGGAGTGTAGGGTGCACGATGCATGATTGTATCACTGGTGAGGGACTCACCATGATGACCAAACACTATAACATTTTAAAGCACTATGCTGCCCTCACAGGGTTATATGACCAGTGGCAGCTACTATTGGATCATCCCCGGGATCATCCTTTCTGAGTATCAGGTTGCATTTCACGGAGAACAATGAAGTATTGAAATGTTGATACCACGTATCTAAATTTTGATATTGGAGTTTCAATAGCGGATATCAAAGTCTCAACAATATGATATCAAAGTTTCAAAATGCGATATTAGGGTTTCCATGTCTGATATTAAAGTCTAGTTACTCATTGTTGAAGTTCAATATATGATATCGGTATTATTCATTAAGATCATATACAATAGACTATACTAGAAACTATGACTAGAAATTCCAGACACTGTTATATCAGGTCAAAAATGTTCATGTCAAATCAGGAAACTCTAATATCAGGGTGTAAATATCTTTTGTACCATAGAGGTAGATATATGAGGACAGTCTGTATGTGCCTTTTGGTCATGTACCCATTCCTGGGGAACATTCAGGGTATTATGAATCTCGATGGTGTGAGGCAGCTATAACTTATTAATGGTACAGATTTACTTCTACAATTTAAGGTCCATGTGCTTTTATATTTACTGTGGTGTCATCTAAGTTTGAATTCAAGGTCGATAAGTCATAGTTTACATTTACCAGACACTGCATTTCCCAAGAAGGGTCCACTTTTAGAAATCTTAATTAGAATATGAAATTCACTGGAAGATACAAAGGTTCTCCTGCCACACAGAGAAGTCACACTTGTAAACGGAGACACATGTTATGTATATAGTATTCTGAATATCACAATTTTGTGAAAATGTCTCACTTTCCCAAGCCTAACGTTTACCTTCCTCCCATGGTATCGAGTAGCAAGGGGCATGCATCTATCTAACTCATGGGGGAGGAGGAGTGGCTTTCTGCAAAAGAAAAAAGGTTTTGATGGTACTCCGTATATTGCAGCGCATATTTATTTTTGTATAAAACACTCGCTGTATGGGAATTATCTATTTATGCCAGTGGAAAAGGTACAATGTTAATAAACTGACAGTAAAGATATGGTCAGACTATTACAGATATACGTGTTTGTTGTGTCATGCTGACGTCTGCCGGAATGCACCAAGGATCTGTGGAGGTGAGGTAAACACTGGGAAAGATGGAATAAAGAAGTTAAAATTAATGAGCTAAGCAAGTGAAGTACCAATATTGATGCTGAGAATGGTCTAATATTCACTCCACAGACATCATAAGTGGAAAGAGCCAATTCCCCTTCCCTGATCCATACTGATCCTCTTGGTGAATCGGTAGTAACTCGCCGGTGCTGCATTGATGCATCATGCTGACCCTTCAAGAGTGTCTCAACCTTATAAAGTCGGCATGATGCTTGAAAGCAGACCTGGCAAGTTACTCAGTAAACCGGAAAAAGATTTTACTTGGTTAATTATGAATACTCCATAAAGTTCATGAAAAACGTCGTGTTGACCAAGGTAAGGGTTGCACCCCTGCTGTGGCCATAGCCCTAAGCAACACGTCTTTTATTCATGAATATTTGTAAATACGATGACCTAGCTACTTACCAATTGCTTCGATTTACCTCCACTGATATTGATATGACTAGAACGACAGAACGTTTATTTTGAATGGGCTTTTACTTTTTCAGTGTGCATCAAGTACTAATGTTAAATAGAAATGGTTCTGTCTTCCTTGTTCACTGCTACCCCCACCCCTACTCTAGTTCCCAGGTTCCTCGGAAGGAAAGCTCTGGTGACAATCACTATGACCTTGAACTTGGGTTTTGGCAATCCCTGTTGGTAGGTTGGAACCAGCAGAAGGGAACCAGAATGTATGGTGGTAGTTCTCCCATCATATTTTCTGGTTCCATTTCACCTTCCTGTTCGCTGGTTCCAAGCTAACCACATGGACTGCCTAGATCCAGCAAAAACCCAAGTTGAAGGTCATAGTGATGTTTCCAAGTACCATTCTGTACCAGAATGGCCCGTGGGACAAGTGTATCTCTGCCCCCCCCCCCCCCCCCGCATATACGGGATAGCTCTCCCAGGTGAGAGGACAAACGTTTAGAGCGTTATCTTTACCTTAAATCTTAATATCTTAATTCAGTACCTTACTTTGGGGCAGTATCTTAAAATCGGGCAGTAATACTTTTAAGATAGTCTAAAATAAGTCTCAAGATGAGATTAAGATAGTTTATGATAGGATTGAAATAGAGGAAAAAGAAATAAGATAGGTTAAGAGAGGATTGAAATAGAAGCAAAAGAACAAATAAAAAACGGGGGTTGGGGGGGGGGGGGGCAGAGCCCCCCCCCCCTTACATACTAGATAGTAATAGTAATACTTTTAAGATAGTCTAAGATAAATCTTAAGATGGGATAGTTTAGGAAAAGTAAGATCATCTTGATAGTCTGATTAAGATAACGCTCTGAACGTTTGTCCTCTCACCTGGGAGAGTTATCCCGTGCGTGCCCGGCCCCCACTCCCTGTCATACTTGGATGCTTGTGTAGGGCAGGGGTTAAAAACCATGTTATGTCATGGTTGGCTGGCCACCCAGTGATTACAATGTCCTCATTTAGACCAATTTGTACAGGACACTCCTTGATAAGATTGCGGGGAATTTTCTCTGTCACCCCCGCCACACACTCAGAAAAGTCACCGTCATTGTCGCTAAAACCACTCTCAAATGAAAGTCAGGCAGTGTCTGACTTTCATATGAGAGTGGTTTTAGCGACAATGACGCTGACTTTTTTGAGTGTGCACTTCCCCCTTATACCATCTAAGATATAGAATACTCTCTATGAAACCAAGACAACCTTACCTCCAGTAATGAACAAGGTATCCACTAGGAGTGTTCAGTCTACCTTGGAGGTGGCAGCAGACACAGAATGAATACAGGAGCAGGTCGTAATAGGGTAAGGTCATGCTTTATATAAAGCTTTAAACATATAACATATAAGCTAAACTCACATATTAGCCGCACCTAGACTTTGGGTATATCCTATAAGCCTCACAGGGGTCTAATTATGGCCACTTTAGTATGCATCTAAAAGGTTGTGTATAAGCCGCGCCCTGACTTTGTCCTGATCCTATAAGCCACATTATGACATAAGCTGTACACAGGCAGGTGGTGAGTGTGACATGAGTGTGTTAAACTATATATAGGGTCATATTCATGGCGACCATAGGTACCTGTGGTACAATAGACTAAATAATTATAATGAAATAGTGATCGACTAAATATAACAACCTGCAATATTTCCTATCCAATGATATATAAACACTGACCAATGTAATATTCATCATTTTTTGAATATTCATCATCTTTTTGAATTTCAGGGTCTGCGTCATGGGATCTACATCAACAATGTCAGGTAAGGAGATACATGTATTTATGTAGTAGTTATAGGACTAGTACCAATCTGTACGCGAAATACAGCCTTATAGATTACCCCTACAGCTTGGTACTAGTCCTATAACTACTTTATGCCACTAGCTGTATACATGCCCGCTGCACACACAGAAAAGTGAGAGTCATTGTCGCTAAAACTACCCTCACCTGAGGGTCAGGCACTGCCTGACTCTCAGATGAGGGTAGTTTTTCTGAGGGTGTGTGGTATAACCTGAAATAATCCTCAACCAAATGGAACCGCTCCTTAGCCTGCAGTTTAGTGATTTCTGTAGTATCATAAATCGAAATCAAACAAATGACAATCATCTATAATTCTTTAAGGAAGGGATGATGCTTTAATGCATCATGTCCTTGGTCGTCATAATGCATAAATGCAGCCCTGGCAAGTAACTCGCCAGTGCTGCATTCAAGCATCATGCTGACCATACAAGGTTAAGACACTCCCAAAGGGCCGGCATGATGCAGCAATGCAGCATGGGTGAGTTACTCGCCAGGGCTGCACTGGTCACCTTTTAATTACATGCCGTCCTTAAATGGTTAGGATTAATCCTTGGTACTGCACCTATTTTGTCCAGGTACGAGGGCCCCAACCAAGGCAGCTATGGTTGTGGACTGGCGTGTGGAATTGTGCTGATGACCTTTGGTATTCTTCTTACAATTGGGAGTACCGTATTGATCGTCCTTGGGAAATTAATTTTTGAGTAAGTTACAAACTATGTATTTCCGGAGATTTGCAGTTATCATATAGTGGAAAGTCATATAATATATGAATGTACCTCATCTAAATATATATTTTTATATTTTTACGACCAGAGAATGTTGATGTATTGATAAATCTATGTGTTATGTGTGGGAGTTACTGGACACTGCATTAGTGCATAATGAAAATAAATGTTGTTTTATAACAACATTTCATCATTAAGAAGTATATTCCAGTATTCACGTGGTGTGTGAGTTGTTGTGGATTTATTGAACAAGTGATTCACTACGCTTGTGATTATTGTCAACATTGGTCTTGTTGAAAAACGTCCACTGTATGTGAATGTATATTGCCAAAGAAATAAATCTAAACTGAAACTCGTGCATGTAATATATTGTTCTGTTTGTTATACAGCATACAACTACTGTGGATAATTGGATGTGCTACACTGGCCTTCTGTGTTCTGATGTTAATTACTGGGATATCCATCACGAAGATGTACTGCAGTAAGGTTACACACCATATGAAAACACAGGTAAGGAAAGTCATATCTAATGTCAGATCACTGTAAATAGCAATTGTAGATACACAGTTGAATCTGCTGTAGTTTAACAGCATCTACTGTAGATCTAACGTAGATTCTACTGTTTACCTACAATACACCTACAGTAGATTCTACTGTATACCTACAAAAAGGTAACCAACTCTTTACAGTGTTGAGTCATTTTATTACATTCTGTGGAATCCAGCGCATTTTATGTTAGAGAAAACTGAGATTTGCTCAGCTTCAGGGTATAATCAATATGTAATACAAACATATTAAATGCAATGATATTAATGCAGTAAATAATTAATGTAACTAGATGAGTAGAAACTATTGTTACTAGAATGTAGACTGCAGAACCTTTGCAGTTTGGTCTTCTCACATGACTGCGACAAAGTATTTTTAAAACAAGATTTGTACTTTATTAACCGCTTAACCCTTTAAGGACGGATGTCACTAAAAGATTACATTTGTGGTCATGATGCACCAATGCAGCACCGGCGAGTAACTTGCTAGCGCTGCATTATGCCGACCCTCAGGCAGTGTCTCGACCCCGGTGCGTTGGCATGATGCTTGAATGCAGCCCTGGCAAGTTACTCACCAGGGCTGCATTCATGCATCATGATGACCAAGGCGATGATGCATTAAGGCATCATGGCATCCTTAAAGGATTAAGGACAGTACATATTGCTTTAATTTAGTAGTCTTTCGTAGTCATGGTGCGTATCATGTAGCTTATAGGATCAGCTTCAACTCGGGGATGGCTTGTACTAAGTTGTATGCAAGAATTTACAGTAATCAATCAATTTCCTTTTCTTGTTACAGCCTATGCAGGGAGGGAGTGGGCACACCAACGGGGGTCCTACCGTCATCTATATATGATAACATAAGGTAAGATGTTACTGATGGGAGGAAACAGGGCCGGATCCAGCGCTGTGAAATGGGGGGAAGCTCATTGTTAAAGAACCCCTCAAAAGTTTTCACATAAATTCTTTTATTTTTTTTGACGTTATAGAAGTTGATGGTTTTCCATGCTAGACCCCTTGTGTTGAAATGCATTTTTGATGGTTTCTAATTTATTTCTTTTTCAATTTCCTTAAACTTCGTGCTAAATGATAAATGAAACTTTTCCTTGTAGGATATTGACAGGTGCGCACCCTGAGACCAGTGAGGCTGTGACCTGGTACGCCAGCAGCATGGGTACCCTCCATCTCAATGCAGACAGATTCTTATTGAACAATTTTCCATTTCATTTAAATAGTTTTTTCTCTAGAAATTCTTTTTTTGTGTCACCTGTAATAAGAGAGTGGCCATAATTAGCAAGAGAAAAGATAGAAGTCCTGTGCCCTGTATATACATGATATTATCATCGCTTGTTTCATACATTAAATAAAGAGAAAACAGTGCACACAGTGTCTCAGTGTGGTCATATCATATATAAGCACCCTTATTTCGATTACCATATTCCACATAATGAGCGCCCCCGTCGCTTGGGAAAGTATTTTGATAAACATAAAGTCAATCATCGGTCAGTCATCACCATACACTGTAAAAAGTTACTGTATCTAAACAGCACAATGTGCTGTACATTTACAGCACTTTTTGCTATAGTTGGTATTACAGCACTATTTGCTGTATAATTACAGCATTATGTACTGTAAATTGGGTCTCCGGCAACTTTTGCTGTAGATGTACGGTAGAAGTTGCTGTAAATTTACAGCAAGTCAGTTGCTGTACACCTACAGCAAAATCTACTGGAACAAAAGTTGCCAGCAACATTTGTTGTAGGTGTAAGGTACTTCCTTCTTACAGTGTACGTGCTTTTGTTTAATATTATGGGACAGGTTGTTGAAAGTGATATCAATATCGTGGTCGTGGTCCCCGTTTGATGAAAACTGAACCCCGTAGAGTTCAAGCGTTTCCTTGCATATTAATCTTTCAATGTAAAACTTGTTTTAAGATGATCAATTGAGTTTGATGAATTTTCTTTATTTTTTACGAGGTCGGTATGAGGTATTGTTATGTGAATAAAAAAGTAGATTTACACTTCAAATGATTTAGAAAAATGAAGAAAATATAGTTGTTGCACAGCTACCATGACTGGGCTTTGAACCTCGGAGCTGTAGGTCTTTGGATTGACCTACAGCTACACCACAATAGGGTGTAATCTACAGTATACACTACTGAAAACCAAAATACCCACCTTTATACTGTACAACTACAGGCTGTGTCTCACGACTTTGGGCCAATATTTTTTGTCTCTGACCTGTGCGGTCTCTGACCAGGTGCCGTCTCTGACTGGGTGCCATCTCTGACCGGGTGCCGTCTCTGACCAGGTGACGTCTCTGACTGGGTGCTGTCTCTGACCGGGTGCAGTCTCTGACCAGGTGCCGTCTCTGACTGGGTGCCATCTCTGACCGGGTGCAGTCTCTGACCGGGTGCCGTCTCTGACCGGGTGCCTTCTCTGACTGGTGCCGTCTCTGACCGGGTGCCATCTCTGACCGGGTGCCGTCTCTGACTGGGTGCCGACTCTGACTGGACATCACTTTAGGAGTTTAGTTGTCTTCTACCAACAGCAGGAGGCTGATTATAATTACATTACAACTGCCATACAGTTTTTACAAATCCTTATATATATGAGTATAAGTTAAAAATTAAAAAACACTTTTTTCTGACACCAGGTCAGAGACGGCACCTGGTCAGAGACGGCACCTGGTCAGAGACCGCACCTGGTCAGAGACGGCACCTGGTCAGAGACGGCACCCGGTTAGAGACGGCACCCGGTTAGAGATGGCACCTGGTCAGAGACGGCACCCGGTCAGAGACGGCACCCAGTTAGAGATGGCACCTGGTCAGAGACGGCACCCGGTCAGAGACGGCACCCGGTTAGAGATGGCACCTGGTCAGAGACGGCACCCGGTCAGAGACGGCACCCGGTTAGAGATGGCACCTGGTCAGAGACGGCACCTGGTCAGAGACGGCACCCGGTTAGAGATGGCACCTGGTCAGAGACGGCACCTGGTCAGAGACGGCACCCGGTTAGAGATGGCACCTTGTCAGAGACGGCACCCGGTCAGAGACAAAAACAATGGCCCAGTGAGACACAGCCTACAGCACTTACTCCTAACAGTGCAGAGAGCTCGTTCATATCAATGGGTATGGATGGCTAAATTCGACACGGCGACATGGCCATTTCTTAAAATCGACATGCGACATGAGCCTTAGTGACATGTGACATGAGGTTTGAAAAATTAGTGACAGGGGACATGATCAATTCTTAAAATCGACATGCGACATGGGGATTATTAAGCGACATGGACATACGACATGGCCTTTTCTTAAGATCGACATGCGACATGGGGACCCCCCCATCTACACCCCTATATCAACTCAGGGATCTGTATCTTTAAGGTCTCATTGAATTGTTTTTTTTTGGACTCTAACTAATTTAAACCTTTACAATGTATCACTGGAACAGACTTTATTTATTGCATCCTCCTGCATGGATGCTTTTCTAGGTCAGCTGTTCAGAGGCCATGTCACAGTAGGCTGGGTACAGTCAGCTGGTGCACCATGTATATGTAAACCAGGACCAGACCAACCACAGCGGCACACCAGTGTACACCACTATACATGAGGCACTCCCTTTAGTTATATCATGACGGTGGGGAATTTCTGTCAATGGATTTCCGCAGTCCCTTAATTGGAGTTAAAGTCTGTAGGATAGTCTGTGGGATACCACTGCCACTTCCTCCAACCCTACACTACAGGGCACTCAGTACAGAGCTTATATTTAGATGACCACACTACCTGTGTACTGTGACTGACACTGTGACAGTGTTGTACATCCAGGTGACACCAGACAGACTAACAACCATCACAGCAGCACCATGCATACCGGGGTAAGTTCCACATTAACACAATAACATTAATCATGTATATGTGGTAAATAGGATACAAGTGACTAGCTGTATAAGTGTTATAAGCCACGGACAGGGTAATTGTCCGAGGCGCCAGCCATGGATAATTACCATTTGTCTAAGGCTTATAACACTCATGCAGCTAGTCACACGTATCATATCTGACTTACACCCACAGTAGGAGAGTGTGCTCAGTGGACCGCGTCAACATACAGCCATGTACATAAAATCCCGGCCGACTGTAGTACTGACAGCATAAGACTTGATGTCATACCAAATATATCACTATTTGTCCCCTTTTAACATCATTTTTCATCTAATTCTATCATATGTCACATAAACAAGCTCCGGACCCCCATCTTCTACACATTTTTGGGAAGTATAAGTACAAGTATAAGTGTCGAGGATCTGATGAAAATCTAGCTACTTTTAGATCAAGGCATCAAGCCACCTTAATGCCATATGTCCTTGTTTGAATTGTTGAATTATGAACTACTGTACGTCTAATATCCATTCTTTTTTTTATTTCAGGGACAATCTGGTCTAATTGTTATCAATGGTGTAAGGTAGGCCTACAAAATTTGTTATCACACTGCCAGGCTTATATGAATCCAGCTCATAATGAATTTGATACATATTAAATGCCTCTTTGGGAGTTATTATATTACTGTCAATAGCCCATTAAATTACATCGCGTTCCAGAGAAATTCCTAAAAGATCAATTCTTGAACGGACGTATAGTGTTTTGATGTGTGATGCCCTTTGTCATCATGATGCATGAATGCAGGCCATGTCAGTTACGAGCCAGTGCTGCATTCATGCATCATAATGACCCTTCGGTAGGCCTAGAGGATCAGATGCCGACCCTTCATATAGGCATGATGCTTAAATGCACCCCAGTAAGTTACTGATGATTTAAGGATGATTTAAGGATGTGGCCGATTAAAGCAATATGAGGCCTTTAAAGTGATTATGTCACTTTAATGACAGTGGCATAGGAAAAAGGGAAGGGGGGTCAGGGGGGCTCAGGGCCCCCCAATCACAGAGGACGGGGGGGGGGGGGGGGGGCTGAATATGTTCGGGTCCCCCAAAACATTTGTGAAGACCCTTTACTATTATACATATAATTCCCGATCGTTACATTTCTGATATAGGGGGAAAGGGGCACAGGAGTCTGGGACCCTTATCAAAATTTAGGGGAGGTCAAATATTACTTTTCTATACAATTTCAATCATGCGTAAAACCAACACTTAAAACTGGTTTGAGTGCCCCCCCCCCCGCCCCCCAATGAAGATTTGCTTCCTACGCCTCCATAATGAAATAGGTAACTTCCAGTATTGTAAGTATAAATGAACTTTAGGGCACTCAAAAAAAAAAAGGTCTCTCATCACCACGCGCATCACAAAAATCAAGTTATGAGGAAAACTTTTTTTTGCCAATTTTTTATTTGATGAAAAACCTGATAACAAAATTCAAATTCGGTATCAAATTAAAGGTAATAATGCCAGCAATGCAGTGGTATAGAAATAACTTATATTTTCTCCAATTTAAAGATAAATTAATTCTTAACCAATAAAATGTGAATCTTGGTCATGAAGAACGTAAATTATTCTATACATTTTAGCCTGCGACTATAATTTTTTTTTTAAACCTTCCCTCGTCAGATTTCTCAGACCTTGGTGATGAGATACCACTTTTTTTTGAGTGGCCTTAGGGAGTGATCTTTTTTTTATCAACAGGGGGGGTGGTTTGGGGGGGGGGCAAAAAAAATTGGATCCCTTGAAAAATTTTGACTCCTCTTTGGGGGGAGTAAAAAAATTGAATCTGTTTTTGGGCCAAAAAGCCTAAGGACCCGCGCACACGCCGATTTTCGACCCGTAGGGGTGGGGGTAAAAAATTTCGACCGGTTGACCGGGGGGGTGAAAAAAATTTTCCCCGCTCCGCACGAAAAACCACCCCTTTCCCCTGTTGTTAAAAAATGATCACTCCCTTAGTTAAGTGACCTTTGCGCCTGTAGGTACGAGGGCCCCCACCAGGCAGAGTACTGCTGCGGGCTGGGGTGCGGCATCACCCTCATGGTCTGCGGTCTCGTCACCACAATACTCAGTATCGTCTTCTCCATTCTCGGATCTCTAGTTTTCAAGTAAGTTACCAATATTCTATCTATTTATCTCTATATCTCTATGTATCTCTCTCTCTATATATGTATATATGTATGTATATATATATATATATATATATATATATATATATATATATATATATATATATATATATATATATATATATATATATATATATATATATATATATATATACACACATATATATAGCGAGAGAGAGAGAGATTATTCTGCAGTTATAGTTATTTTACATCTGTATAAGCTACTACTTTATTTGTTATAGATAACACTTAGACATGTATAGAACTGTACTAAATACGGTGTATATGTATATGATTTATCGTGCTCAAACCATGCAGCACAAATCTAGCAATAACACACATGCCATTGGGGTAAGAGGTTTAGCCAGACTTGCACAAGGTTAAAGCTTATCAATTTCCTTAGCAACGCAGGCTTTGGGGATACCTATGTCTAATCTAATGATGCCTACCCCCACTAAATAGGTAGCTGAGACTTTAACAGTGTTAATATTGATGCTATTGTAGATGGATTTTGCATTATTTGGCGGCCATCTTGGATTTTGGCCTGTTTCACCCCCTACGGATGAATTGAAAATTTGGCAACATCAAAATTTGGAATCGGCAGAATTTTTTGGCCAGATTTAACTATGTTGCCAAATTTCGACCCAAAAAAGGGATACCCCTTTATTTGTGACATAAGCAGGTGTACTAACAGCCCTGTATTTTAATTGTTGTTGTTGTTATGTAGGATCCCGGTGATGTGGATCGTGTGTTGTGTGACGGTGGTGGTCGGCGTCATCATGTTGGCCACGGGCATCCCTCTAATGAGGTCCTACTGGAGGAAGATCACGCACGAAATGAACCAAACCGGGAACCTAAGTAGAGGGGTAAGGACATAATTACTGCTTTCTCAAGTTGTCAAATGAGGTCCTACTGGAAGATCATGCGTGAAATAAACCAAACCGGGAACCTAAGTAGAGCGGTAGGGACATATTTACTGTTTTCTCAAGTTTTCTCCATAATTGGTAGTATCGACTGTTTTTCAACTGGGATTTCTTTTGTTTACACTGCATACACTGTACTATCAATAAATGGATACATTATTTTTTGTTTTAGAATCTTTGTCTTGCCCTTCGGGAGTGCTCATTTCTTAACAATGGGGGATTGTGGTAAGATTTCGCGCGAAGCGGGTGGCATTTTTCACCCTGCCCCCTATGAGGGTCGAAATTTCCCCCCGCCCTCGGCGAGTCGAAAATCATCTGTATTCACACCCCTTTATAGCATAGCATAGCACTGGCTTGTCTCAAAGCAGGTGGAATATTCTTGACCCCATCCCCAGTGTAACTTTATGACCCCCCCTCCAATTGTTTTGTGCCCCCCCCCCAACTTTGATCTGCACTGGGGACCTAATATTTGGGGGGTACTGTTCTATAGTAATTGTACCCTTGTATAACCCACACCTATATAGGCATGTCCGGTATCAAATCTAAACGTAAACCGACAGACCACAGGAATTTACAGTACTTGTTTTCAGCCCTTTATACAGCCAGTAAAGCCCTTTTACAGCCAGTAAAGCCCTTTTAAAGCCAGTAAAGCCCTTTTAAAGCCAGTAAAGCCCTTTTAAAGCCAGTAAAGCCCTTTTACAGCCAGTAAAGCCCTTTTACAGCCAGTAAAGCCCTTTTACAGCCAGTAAAGCCCTTTTACAGCCAGTAAAGCCCTTTTACAGCCAGTGAAGCCCTTTTACAGCCAGTAAAGCCATTTTACAGCCAGAAAAGCCCTTTTACAAAGCTCTTATAAAGCCAGTAAACCCCTTTTACAGACAGTAAACCCCTTTTAAAGCCAGTAAAGCCCTTTGACAAACTAACCCTTTGACAGAGATGAGGTTCTTGGTGCCCCCTGAGCTGAGGGCCTTGCTCCAGTCGTCCTCGGTGCCCCGTATGGAGTACTGTGTCAGGTCGACCCCCTGCAGGGCCTTCAGCTCCTTCTTCTGCTTCTTGGTGACTGCCTTAGCCGCCTCCTCCTGCAATACACCAGGTGGGGCTGTGATATCAACTCTATGCTGAACCATAGTTTGATTCACGTACACCCCGCGGGTAGTACGAGAATCAAACTCAGCTTTCATTTGATACCAAATATACCTACCGTAAAACCTCGGTTATAAGCCGAATTTTAATTGGCGTTTTTATTTGCTATAAGCCGAATTTTCAACCTCAAACTCCCATTCGGCTTATAGGTGAGGTTTTGATAATCTAGGAACAAAGTGAAAACTGATTTCAAGCACTTTTGTTATAAGCCGAATTTTTCCTCTCAAACTCACATTCGGCTTATAACCAAGGTCGGCTTATAGCCAAGGTTTTACGGTATATACTATAGGGTGTGGATTATACATGGGTTTTTATTACTATAGAACAGTACTAAAATTGAGATTTTCAGATCCAAAAACGAGTTACAAGATTTACGAGTTGGGGGTGCGGGTTATACGCAAGATGCGGGTAATATGCGGGAATTTACAGTAGTTTATGGGAATTTCTCAATTCTCAAGTTGTCAAATGAGGTCCTACTGGAAGATCATGCGTGAAATAAACCAAACCGGGAACCTAAGTAGAGCGGTAGGGACATATTTACTGTTTTCTCAAGTTTTCTCCATAATTGGTAGTATCGACTGTTTTTCAACTGGGATTTCTTTTGTTTACACTGCATACACTGTACTATCAATAAATGGATACATTATTTTTTGTTTTAGAATCTTTGTCTTGCCCTTCGGGAGTGCTCATTTCTTAACAATGGGGGATTGTGGTAAGATTTCGCGCGAAGCGGGTGGCATTTTTCACCCTGCCCCCTATGAGGGTCGAAATTTCCCCCCGCCCTCGGCGAGTCGAAAATCATCTGTATTCACACCCCTTTATAGCATAGCATAGCACTGGCTTGTCTCAAAGCAGGTGGAATATTCTTGACCCCATCCCCAGTGTAACTTTATGACCCCCCCTCCAATTGTTTTGTGCCCCCCCCCCAACTTTGATCTGCACTGGGGACCTAATATTTGGGGGGTACTGTTCTATAGTAATTGTACCCTTGTATAACCCACACCTATATAGGCATGTCCGGTATCAAATCTAAACGTAAACCGACAGACCACAGGAATTTACAGTACTTGTTTTTCGCTATGCAGGATGTCCCGGTGGTGAGTGGGTACCAGCCTCCGACCGGGGTCCAGTCTGCCAACCAGGGCCACGTCAAATCGGGACTAGACGCACTGTCAGCCGACCCTCCACCGTACCCGGGGCATGAGAGCGGCTTCAAGCAGGGACTGGTTAACCCACCTCCTTATACAGGACACCAACAGGTGTAGCCACACACAGCCTCACTGCTATTCACTGTATACAAGATTACAACTTTATACATAGTAGAAGTCATTTAGTCCTTGAGGTATACCTGGAATGAAGTTTCAGAACTGAATAACTTTCAGGTATTTGGTGCGCATTGGACTGGTACACTGATTTGTGTTGCATTTCCATCTACTCGTATTTAGGGCCCAAGCATTTTCCAATTTTTCCACAGCCGTGGTTTTATATAGATTTACATGCTGGATTCTACACTGGACGTGTGAGCATTAGTTTTGATGTGTAGTAAATTGTATATCACTTTTGTACCTGGGTGTTAGGTTTCGTTAATCTATTTATGACTTGAAATCTGTAGTGCTGTGATATATGAAGACTATTATTTTTACTAACTGGCTGACTTCAGTTATTCTGTATCACTTTTGATATTGTTTGTGTTTATCCCACATGGCACATATATTTATTAGTACAGTATTTTGATACTCTCTTTTTTGATAAACTATAATTGATCTATCATTATATTTGATACTATTGGTAATACTGCTGCCCAAGGGGTAGGAGTACCTGATCAATAAACTCTTGCATATAGTTATTCTTGTCCAATCTTATCTTTAATAGATATCAGGGTTGCTAGACTGAATCTGGGACCTGCTGGCGAGGCTCCCAACTGTGAGATCATTATGGTCCACATTGATAATATCAATTAAAGCTTAGACAACACCTAACTTAAGTATCATTTACAGGCACTATCAACAAACTTTGCACCATCCTGGTTACCATATTTACCACCAGTTTTACAACTCAAAGTGGACACCCTTGAGGATAGCCCCCCACTTTTTATTGCCCTGCTAATTTCTCTAAGCCCTTTGTCGGCCTCGCCAGCAGGTCCCAGATTCAGTATACCGACAAAGTAGTTCTAAATGCCGTGACTATACCTGACTGAAGTTGACGTAATAAGCGCAGTGCACTTATTATATTATTTTAACATGTTTTCTGATAATTAAGAGAATTTTTGGGGTTAAAATCTGACATATTTTGGGTTGTTTATACATGGTGTAAAATCAGCCCCAAAACGTTGTGTGCGCAGGGGACATGCGGTTATTACGTCAAATACAGTATATTAAATTTCTCTGACAATCGCAAGATAAACCCAATGTTTTTAAATGGCCTCCGACTATCAATCCAAATAACCATTTTCGATTTATCCTCTAGTTCTACTTTCTGGCCGGTTATTACTTTACAACAGCAGGTTCAAGAAATTTCACACCTGAGCACAGAAATTTATGCCCCACCCCTTCTAGAGGATTCAGAATTTTTTCTATCCTCTCTTATTTATATCCACACTGGCCTTTTCACCGAAAATGGGTGACATCTTTTATATCCGCCACCCTAACTTTATGGAGTCCACTTCTTTTTTGATCCCCCCCCCCCCCCCCATCCCAAAATTTCCAAAATGCCCACTTCCTTACCGACTTCACCTTCATGTAACTCTTTAGTGCCACACTTATTACAATAATTAATTTACATAAAAGTATCACTCATTATTTACTGATCTATCCCATTTATTGGACAGTATTCTCACAAGCACTTGTAACTCCAGTATATACAGTTCCTCTACAAGTAGAATAGTATTATCAAATAATCTTTAAAATTATTAGAATAGAGCGACATATTCTTCTGCACACATACATGTACCTGTATATGTATCGTACTGTCATTCTGATATAGATTTCTGTAATGCATCTAGATAAAACAAATACAGCATTCTATGAAGTCTTCACCAATAGATGATAAGTAGAAAGTAAGCATAGATCTTTCATTGATCAACGCATGGACTATAAGGTCTGTATGAATAAGCGACAGAGAGACTGCAGCTTTACATTGAATTAAACAAAGGTCTATGTCTACAGTGGTGACTTCCCAGGCCCTACAAGTAGACTGTCTCCACCCCCCTCCCCTGATGCAGGTATTGATGAAACCCTCCTTTTGATGAGTGAGTGACAAACAATAATGACAATGTCCTAGATTAATGCTTGAATTTCTTCTTTGTCTTCTTCTTCTTCGGTCCTTCTGATTCGTCAGGTATCGTCACTGTTTTCCGCTTCTCTGCATCTCTGCAAATTTCACACAACCTCAGATAAGAGAACATATCTTTCTAAAAGGTCTATAACCATTCAAATGACGATTTTAAAGTAATGCCACTTTCTTATCTGCAGAATATTTTAAACTCCTAACAGGTGGAGATACTCCTTTTACAGCCATGCAAGCCCATCAACAGCCAGTAAAGCCCTTTCTTTATACAGCCAGTTAAGCCCTTTAACAGTCAGTAAAGCCCTTTATACAGCCAGTAAAGCCCTTTTACAGCCAGTAAAGCCCTTTATACAGCCAGTAAAGCCCTTTATACAGCCAGTAAAGCCCTTTATACAGCCAGTAAAGCTCTTTAAACAGCCAGTAAAGCCCTTTTACAGCCAGTGAAGCCCTTTTACAGCCAGTAAAGTCCTTTATACAGCCAGTAAAGCCCTTTTACAGCTAGTATAGCCCTTTTACAGCCAGTAAGGACCTTTTTCAGCCAGTAAAGCCCTTTTACAGCCAGTAAAGCCCTTTAACAGCCAGTTAAGCCCTTTAACAGTCAGTAAAGCCCTTTATACAACCAGTAAAGCCCTTTTACAGCCAGTAAAGCCCTTTTACAGCCAGTAAAGCCCTTAATACAGCCAGTAAAGCCCTTTATACAGCCAGTAAAGCCCTTTTACAGCCAGTAAAGCCCTTAATACAGTCAGTTAAGCCCTTTATACAGCCAGTTAAGCCCTTTATACAGCCAGTAAAGCCCTTTTACAGCCAGTAAAGCCCTTTTAAAGCCAGTAAAGCCCTTTTAAAGCCAGTAAAGCCCTTTTAAAGCCAGTAAAGCCCTTTTACAGCCAGTAAAGCCCTTTTACAGCCAGTAAAGCCCTTTTACAGCCAGTAAAGCCCTTTTACAGCCAGTAAAGCCCTTTTACAGCCAGTGAAGCCCTTTTACAGCCAGTAAAGCCATTTTACAGCCAGAAAAGCCCTTTTACAAAGCTCTTATAAAGCCAGTAAACCCCTTTTACAGACAGTAAACCCCTTTTAAAGCCAGTAAAGCCCTTTGACAAACTAACCCTTTGACAGAGATGAGGTTCTTGGTGCCCCCTGAGCTGAGGGCCTTGCTCCAGTCGTCCTCGGTGCCCCGTATGGAGTACTGTGTCAGGTCGACCCCCTGCAGGGCCTTCAGCTCCTTCTTCTGCTTCTTGGTGACTGCCTTAGCCGCCTCCTCCTGCAATACACCAGGTGGGGCTGTGATATCAACTCTATGCTGAACCATAGTTTGATTCACGTACACCCCGCGGGTAGTACGAGAATCAAACTCAGCTTTCATTTGATACCAAATATACCTACCGTAAAACCTCGGTTATAAGCCGAATTTTAATTGGCGTTTTTATTTGCTATAAGCCGAATTTTCAACCTCAAACTCCCATTCGGCTTATAGGTGAGGTTTTGATAATCTAGGAACAAAGTGAAAACTGATTTCAAGCACTTTTGTTATAAGCCGAATTTTTCCTCTCAAACTCACATTCGGCTTATAACCAAGGTCGGCTTATAGCCAAGGTTTTACGGTATATACTATAGGGTGTGGATTATACATGGGTTTTTATTACTATAGAACAGTACTAAAATTGAGATTTTCAGATCCAAAAACGAGTTACAAGATTTACGAGTTGGGGGTGCGGGTTATACGCAAGATGCGGGTAATATGCGGGAATTTACAGTAGTTTATGGGAATTTCTCACAATGCTGCAGTGCTACCCACCAGTTCCTGCTCCATGCCCTTCTCTACGGGCGCCATCTTGACGTCCTTCTGTTCCACCAGGGTGCTGCCGATGGCCGTCTCGTGGAGACCACTGAACACCTGTACCACCTTCCGCATGGCCCGGTTAAACAGCCCCAGGATCTGGGAGGCCGGCAGGTCCAGGTCCTTCTCTATCTGGTCCACCGTCTTGTGCTGCAGCCCCAGCGACAGCAGGATCGCCTAGACGGGGAGGAAATGAAATATAATTTTAAATAGTAACGTAAAGTTTGCTTATTTGCGAGTCAGACCCAGCTTTCTTTTGATACCAAACATGCCTATATGGGGTGCGGCTTACATAAGTTTTAAGTACACTACAGTACCAAATTAACAATTTGTATACCCCCTCTGCAGCTTATATAATCTAACTTAGGGGTGTGGCTTATACAAGTGTTAGGTTTTAAAGTCTTGAGTTTTTCACTTTACAACATATAGAATAGTTTCTAATTGGATTGTTGGCATTTATTTTTTCTACATCAAGGTGGTGGTGAAGGATTCAATTCAGGTGGCTACATTTTGATGTTATTTAAACACCTTCGTCATGCAGCATGTAAAATATTAAGGCGCTTTATTGTAATTCTTAATAAATTTGAGGATATACAGCGACAGCAGGATCACCTGCACCAGGGAGGAGTTTTAATTGTTAAATCTGTATCTCATATATTCTTCTTATTTATGTGTGGATATACAGCAACAGCAGGATTGCCTTCATAGGTCTGTTGTCCCATTCATTATCATTTCAGGGTTCGCGCTAACCACTCGCCAGATCGCCACTGGCGAACTTTACTCCTGCAGAATTCGCCAGACTGGCGAATTCTGCCAGAGAACCATTAAAACACATTAGGGAATATGTTGTGTAATATACCGTTGGAAAGCTGAGATCATGAGAGAAACAGTTGAATAACTTTCATTTGGACATATTATGGACCTGAATTTACAGTAAATTCTTAAGAAAAAAACAGCAAGTAAGAGCATTTTTCTTCATCCTTCTCTTATCAATGAAGGTAAGCTCCTGATAGGGATCAAAACAATGCTGTTTTATCTTTGCAAAATGAAATGTGATGGCAAGTCAGCATACAATGGTGGTGATGTGGGCAGGGGGATAGATCAGAAGGAAACAATTCATAGTAAGAACCAGAAAACCTAAGTACTTCTACTTCTATACTTGTCTACCTGAGAGGCTCCAGATAGACAGTTAATTCACTGCTCATAAATATTTGAGAAAATACAGATCATAGGTGCTCCTGCTCAGATACAAGCCAAGTATTCTTTGCACTTGGTCCCCAATTTAGTAGTGCTCTTATTGCTATGGAAAGTGAAATGGATAGAGGTGAAAAGGGGCAGTATTTTCTCCTAAAATAATGCTTTATATATTAGTGCATTTAACAGTGTCTTTTATTTTGAATATTATATCTCTCTCCGTTTTCTAGAGGGGGGGGGGGGCAAAAGAATTTCTACTTTGCTTTTCAGTGAAAAAGCCTGCACATTTAATTCAAGGAAAGAGGTAGGGGAACGGACTGCTCTTGAGGCCAGGGGCAAGAAATTAACCACCCCATCCCTGTTGTTAAAGTATGACCACTCCCTAAGTAGACCTCTTTAGAGGTGTCCTCGGGGGTGGGGATGATAGTTGTTTGAAGGCTTTTTGTGAAAGAAAGGGGGTATAAAACCACAAATAATGTAGTTCAACACTTCTGAAAAGGGATTTGTAGAATATATAGTAGGGAGGAAGTCTTTGTTACTAAGCACCCTCGTTAAGTGCACTTTTCTGGCGAATTCATTACCAATCTGGCTAATCAAAAATGACACAAATTCGCCAGACTGGCTAACCCACACAATGTCCTAGCGCTAACCCAGCATTTAGTGTTATACGTACGGCCTGCGCGGCGCTGAGCTGAGTCTGGACCCTCTGCAAGAAGTAGAGACGAGCCACGGTGGGCAGCAGGTCCACGATGAGGTGGTAGTCCACCTGGTTCTGTGCATACAGCTCCAACCGCTTCAAGTCATACTGTGTCACCAGGCCATCCAACTCCTCCACACTCAGGTCTAAGGTCACAACAAGGTCAGTACAAGGTCAGTACAAGGTCAGAGGTTATATCAGGTGGTAGTCCACCTGGTTCTGTGCATACAGCTCCAACCGCTTCAAGTCATACTGTGTCACCAGGCCATCCAACTCCTCCACACTCAGGTCTAAGGTCACAACAAGGTCAGTACAGGGTCAGTACAAGGTCAGTACAAGGTCACAACAAGGTCAGTACAAGGTCAGAGGTTATATCAGGTGGTAGTCCGCCTGGTTCTGTGCATACAGCTCCAACTGCTTCAAGTCATACTGTGTCACCAGGCCATCCAACTCCTCCACACTCAGGTCTAAGGTCACAACAAGGTCAGTACAGGGTCAGTACAAGGTCAGTACAAGGTCAGTACAAGGTCAGTACAAGGTCACAACAAGGTCAGTACAAGGTCAGAGGTTATATCAGGTGGTAGTCCACCTGGTTCTGTGCATACAGCTCCAACCGCTTCAAGTCATACTGTGTCACCAGGCCATCCAACTCCTCCACACTCAGGTCTAAGGTCACAACAAGGTCAGTACAGGGTCAGTACAAGGTCAGTACAAGGTCAGTACAAGGTCAGTACAAGGTCACAACAAGGTCAGTACAAGGTCAGAGGTTATATCAGGTGGTAGTCCACCTGGTTCTGTGCATACAGCTCCAACCGCTTCAAGTCATACTGTGTCACCAGGCCATCCAACTCCTCCACACTCAGGTCTGAGGTCACAACAAGGTCAGTACAAGGTCAGTACAAGGTCAGAGGTTATATCAGGTGGTAGTCCACCTGGTTCTGTGCATACAGCTCCAACCGCTTCAAGTCATACTGTGTCACCAGGCCATCCAACTCCTCCACACTCAGGTCTGAGGTCACAACAAGGTCACAGTAACAGGTCAGGATAATGCCAGGGCAGGGTTAGTACAAGGGCACTACAAAGTCACAAGGTTAGTACAGGAACAGTACAAGGTCAGTACAGGAGCAGTACAAGGTCAGTACAGGAGCAGTACAGGGTCAGTACAAGGTCAATACAGGGTCAGTACAAGGTCAGTACAAGGTCACAACAAGGTCACAACAAGGTCAGTACAAGGCCAGAGGTTATATCAGGTGGTAGTCCGCCTGGTTCTGTGCATACAGCTCCAACTGCTTCAAGTCATACTGTGTCACCAGGCCATCCAGCTCCTCCACACTCAGGTCTAAGGTCACAACAAGGTCAGTACAGGGTCAGTACAAGGTCAGTACAAGGTCAGTACAAGGTCAGTACAAGGTCACAACAAGGTCAGTACAAGGTCAGAGGTTATATCAGGTGGTAGTCCACCTGGTTCTGTGCATACAGCTCCAACCGCTTCAAGTCATACTGTGTCACCAGGCCATCCAGCTCCTCCACACTCAGGTCTGAGGTCACAACAAGGTCAGTACAAGGTCAATACAAGGTCAGTACAAGGTCAATACAAGGTCAGGATAAGGCCAGTACAGTGTTAGTACAAGGGCACTATAAAGTCACAAGGTTAGTACAGGAACAGTACAAGGTCAGTACAGGAGCAGTACAAGGTCAGTACAGGGTCAGTACAAGGTCAATACAGGGTCAGTACAAGGTCAGTACAGGGTCAGTATAGGGTTGGTACAGGGTCAGTACAAAGTCAGTACAAGGTCACGACAAGGTCTGTACAGGGTCAGAACAAGGTCAGTACAAGGTCACGACAAGGTCTTACAAGGTCGGTACAAGGTCAGTACAAGGTCAGTACAAGGTAAATGTAAGGTCAAAACAATGTGTCACTCAATACCAAAGGTCAAACAAGTCAGAACAAGGTCAGTCATTACTTCAGGCATACATATGTAGGCATCATATACTATACATGTCCAATAACACTTCGGAACTTAAAGCTTCATATATTGTGAATTAAATTGACAGCAATGATTAAATTTCACAAAACACTGTTTTAGCAGATTGTTGATGCTGTTTTATTATACTCACTCTTTGGTTTTTGTTTGAAGCCCTTCTGTTGTAGAATACTGAGACACAAGGCGGGTGTGAAGGCCTTGAACTGGTAACCTAGCAACGATACAAACCGCCGCCGGAAATCTGAAACATCAAACATACAATTCATTATCATTATACTACAATCCAATGTAATGTGACCCCTATATACTTGAGGTACTTTTAATTTTGTCAGGATTAAGAGCACCAGAATCCCAGTACAGCTTATGGGGTTCTCCCAAGGTAGGGGTGTGGGTTATCCATGGTTTTTGTTTAAAGTATACTACAGTACAGCAATAAATTAGCCAAAATCAGACCCCAGGTGCAGGATATAGGCTTCCTCAAGGTCTAGGTGTGGGTTACATGTTTAAATGTGTAGTGCACCTACCCTGCCAGTAGCCGTACAGCCATGTGTCCATCTTGGGAGACTTGTCAGTTGTCTCCCCGTCCTCCCCGGTCTCCTCCTCCTCCTCCTCCTCGTTCAGCATGTTCAGCATGATACACGAGTGTTCTCCTGTCAGGTCGTTCTGAGGGACACAACAGGTACACACATGTAGGTCACTGCTGCTATAGAACCAGCTATCATAAAAGGGTGACCTTTCAGGATAAAGTTGCATAAACATTGGTTTACAGTGCAGTGGCGGATCCAGGATTGTCTAGAGGGGGGGGCCCAAACCTGGCCAACCTGGAGTGACTGTCTTTTTACCTCGCACAAAGCGCAGCAGTTATACTAGGGGGCATTATACTTAGGTCAGGGGCCCTAAGTCAGGCCCTATTGTCCCCTTCTCTCTCTCTTTCCCTCTTTTCTTCTTTCTCTTTTCTCTTCTTCCTCTTTTTATTTTATATTTATTCATTTTTTTTATTTTTATTTTTTTTTTTGGGGGGGGGGGAGGGATCCGCCAATGTACAGAATCTTTAAAACATTGTAATGCCTACATTTCTGAACATTTAATGTCAAGGGATTCACAGGATAATCATATTTCAAATAGTATGTGCTAGAATGTAGGATTGTATGTGATGGATCCCCTAAAGAGAGAACCACCCCCTCTATTAAACTGAAAAAAAAATCTAGGCCACACCAAAAAAAAAAGTTGGTCTACGGATTTTCATTTTGAAAAAATGGTGCGAGCGAGCGAAAAAAAAAAAATCCTTTTTTTTTTGAGGGAAACATTTTTGCAAACTCCCAAATTTGGCTAGAGATCAGAAAAAAGCCACCCAGAAAAAAAAAAAAAAAATCAAATTTCTCAAAAAGTGGTGCGGGCGCATCCGTACACTTAAAAAAAATATTTAAAAAAATTTGCATTTTCAAAAATATGGTGCGGGAAATCCGTAGACCAACTTCTTTTTTTGGTGTGGCCCTAAGTGGATTTGTACAAATCACAGGGGTGACCCTTTTGAGCCTTCAGAATTCCAAATTTCTAGAAAATTCCAGAAATATCCCTTACCTAATTGAAGCATGTAGTAATCACTGTAATGTAATATCCTGCAAAGGACTGTACACTTAGACATCGATGAAAATAGGAAATATTTGTTTTACTTAAACTGTAAAGCAGTGAGTACTTACAGCAGTTTGTCTCAGGTAGACGGGTGTGTAACCAGCCTTCTTCCAGAACCTGCAGTCAAACAACAATTCAATATTCAGACTTCATGGAATATTCTGATGAACTTCATAGCTCACTACCATTTGATATAAATGTATACACACATAAATGCATCCTTTTATAAATCCTTTTTTTTTTTACTGCCAGTGATAGGCTACCAGTAACAACAATTTGCATTGAGAGACCCTAGGTAACTTTCTTAAGGAGAAGTCAGCTAACTTTCATGAACAGACTTTTACATAATCCTTAATCAATTGTAACCCCATTATGACCAGACTTACTTGAGCAGGCTAGGCGTCATGCCGTAGGAGACGCCCAGGTAGTCGAGGTGCTCCGGTTGTCGCTCTGACAGCTTCAGTAGCAGCGGGGGCAGGTTCTTACGCGGCCCCAGACGCTCCTCTATTAGTCCCACCGACTGTAGTAGGGGGAACATAGAAAACAGTCTCAGTATTAGTCCCACCGACTGTAGTAGGGGGAACATGGAAAACAGTCTCAGTATTAGTCCCACCGACTGGAGGGAGAGTTGAGTTTTGAAAATGTTTATTTGGCAAAAGATAACACTACATGTAGAACCATTCGGCAGGGGCCAAAAAGACGATCAACACCATCAAACAGAGACAAGTAGGAAACTTCACTGTTCGTTACACAGATTAGAAGATGGTAATACCAGGCAGTAAAGTAGGTGGAATATATACGGTAGTCAATATGACCAGGAGTTAATCACATTTGATGCATTTGTTAGTAGGGGAAACACAGAAAACAGTCTCAGATATAGGATTAGTCACTTTGCTGCTAGGGTACATGTGCACTTTAGAGGTTGTTAACCTATAAGGGTGTCAAATGCCTGATAACCCCATCTCAGTTTATAGGATTAGATAATCTTAACAACTTAGACCCCTAACTGACTCTAGATCTTTTAGCAATGAGTTCTAATGAGTCAGTTGGATGCAGGGGTGCAATTTACTATTATTTTGACAATAAATATTAAAACATCTATTAATCAGACATGAGTTCTGTTATAGTATACAAAGACAGACTTACGTCGTCGGTTACGACGGTTGCTTGTTTCTGCTGGCGGCTGTCCTCTGACATGTTGGGCACCTTGTTCTCGTAGTACTGCTTCAGCATCTCCAACGCACGGCTCCCGTAACCCATCTGGAGCACAAGATGTAGTCAGTTTAAATAAGTTAGAAAATTTTATACAGTCAAATCTATTCTTATCTTCATGAATAATGGTCTATAATTACTCTAATTATAATAGTCACAATGATACCATTAACGTAAAACCTCGTGTAGAAGCCGCAGCTTGCCAGTGTGGCTTATAGGATCGTCACAGACTCGGGGTGCGGTTTATACACGAGTTTTTGCTATCGTAATACAGTATAAAAGTTACCATATTCAGATCAGTGCGGCTTATAGGATCCCCTGCCGGATTTTCAGATTTTGACACCAATACACTAGCAGTAACAGCTAAGGATTGAAGTTTAAGAAGCAATATCACTTACCTCCTGGTAGTCGGGGTGTGTGGCTATATGTACATGAACTTACCTCCTGGTAGTCGGGGTGTGTGGCTATATGTACATGAACTTACCCCTTGGTAGTCTGGATGCGTGGCTATATGTACATGAACTTACCCCCTGGTAGTCGGGGTGTGTGGCTATATGTACATGAACTTACCCCCTGGTAGTCGGGGTGAGTGGCTATATGTACATGAACTTACCCCCTGGTAGTCTGGGTGCGTGGCTATATGTACATGAACTTACCCCCTGGTAGTCGGGGTGAGTGGCTATATGTACATGAACTTACCCCCTGGTAGTCGGGGTGAGTGGCTATATGTACATGAACTTACCCCCTGGTAGTCAGGGTGTGTGGCTATATGTACATGAACTTACCCCCTGGTAGTCGGGGTGTGTGGCCATATGTACATGAACTTACCCCCTGGTAGTCGGGGTGAGTGGCTATATGTACATGAACTTACCCCCTGGTAGTCTGGGTGAGTGGCTATATGTACATGAACTTACCCCCTGGAAGTCTGGATGAGTGGCTATATGTACATGAACTTACCCCCTGGTAGTTGGGGTGTGTGGCTATATGTACATGAACTTACCCCCTGGTAGTCTGGATGAGTGGCTATATGTACATGAACTCACCCCCTGGTAGTCTGGATGAGTGGCTATATGTACATGAACTTACCCCCTGGTAGTTGGGGTGTGTGGCTATATGTACATGAACTTACCCCCTGGTAGTCTGGATGAGTGGCTATATGTACATGAACTTACCCCCTGGTAGTCTGGATGAGTGGCTATATGTACATGAACTTACCCCCTGGTAGTCTGGATGAGTGGCTATATGTACATGAACTTACCCCCTGGTAGTCTGGATGAGTGGCTATATGTACATGAACTTACCCCCTGGTAGTCTGGATGAGTGGCTATATGTACATGAACTCACCCCCTGGTAGTCTGGATGAGTGGCTATATGTACATGAACTTACCCCCTGGTAGTCCGGATGAGTGGCTATGCGCACCACGCGTGCCCCAGACAGTGTGGGGAAGTCATGGTCCTGGAACTGTTGGGAGACGGTCCACGGGATGAGGTCACCTGACGCTCGCTGCCCCCGCGCCAGGCTCGACATGACCGACCCCTTAGAGATCTCCCCCTCCAGGCACACCTACAGGCATAGGTAGGCGTTAGACATTTAGGTAACAAGGAGCACACCTACAGCAGAGGTAGAGTTAGACATGACATGATGACCGACCCCTTAGAGATCTCCCCCTCCAGGCACATCTAGAGTAAAAGTGGGCTTAGGGTCAGACAGGGGTAACAAGAAGCACACCAGCAAACTGGTCATTTGGAAAGAAATTGGGGGAGCATATCAGAGGTGGAAATCAGTGAGAGCTGAAATTTTTAAACCCTCTTAAAAATTGGAGGTACATGCATGTCTATTTTCATAAAATCAATATATTGAGTCAGGACTTTCCCTTATGTATGTGACCAGTAGGCTATTTACTGAAACACTCCCAGAACATGGTTGAGTGTTGAAGTAAGATATTGATTTAAACTGGTTAAACTGAGTACTTGCCTGTAGTACACAGAGGACCTCCGGGAGGCTGTTCTGGGTCGGGTTGACGGGACCGAGCAGACAGAAGATGTGGTGGGCTGGGGCGTCCGACAACATTTGCAGGTCATTTGGTGTGTTCTAAAACAGAAAATAAATTAATTTAAAACTTTACGGATCTAATATTATAAAATTCCTATGAACCATCTGTAAATGTTCTTGGGATGTGGTACTACCAATGAATGGTTGACAATCAACTGAAGATTTCGAGATTTTCTGGAGAAAAATGCAAGACTTTCTGAAGAAAATTCACATGATTTCTTGCACATTTTCAATTCTTGTGATTTTTTTGAGATTTTCTAGTCAGGCACAGGATTGGGTATAGAAGAAAAATCCAAAAAGCAGCCATGAGACGTGATCTGGGGGGCATTTTGTATGATTTGCATGGCATGAGGCCCTCTAGAGACTAAGCCCCCCCCCCCCTATTAATGTTAAAATATTTTTTCATTGGATCTACACAAATCACAGGGATGACTTTTTTGGCCTTAAAAATCCGGAAATCCCGGATAAATCCGGAAAAATCCCATGCCTGTCTAGTGTAAATTCACAAATGGTTTTCTGAATTCCTCAAGAAAATTCACATGATTTCCTGGAGAATTTACACATGATTTTTTTTCCCCGGAGATTTTCAGGTGAAAATGCACACATGATTTTCTGGAAGTTTCTAAAGAAAATGGATGCCGTAAAACCTCTCTGATAAGCCAACCTTTTTTTTGAGATTTTAGGCCCAATTCGGCTTACAGCATTGTCTCAAATTAGAGGTTGGCTTATAATGGAGGTTTTTCATCAAGTACATTATAGTTAACCAATGTTTAAATGGGTCCAAATTCGGCTTATAAAATTCCCTCCAACTGGGGGGGTCGGCTTATAAGGGAGATCGGCTTATCAGAGAGGTTTTACGGTATGATTTTCTTGGGGTCCAGGAAATTAACATGAATCAATACAGAATTTTCATCAGTAATTCACCGGTTACCTTGTAGTGAGAGGCCACGTAGAGCCCCATGATGCGCTGTAGGAAGGCCTCTGACGCCTTGTGGTAGGAGAAGAGGGTGTCCCGGTTCACGTAGTACAGCTCGCAGCTGGACGGGGCCGGACACCCGGACGAGATCCGCGTCACGCTCGCAGCGTCCAGACACAGCAGGTCGTTCAGCCACTTCTCTACCGGGTCGTGGTTAGCGTAGCGGATAGACTCATTCAGGGCCACTTCGTGTAGACTGCGACCTGTAACAGACATGGTGTTAGTGACTACCGGGTCGTGGTTAGCGTAGCGGATAGACTCATTCAGTGCCACCTCGTGTAGACTGCGACCTGTAACAGACATGGTGTTAGTGACTACCGGGTCGTGGTTAGCGTAGCGGATAGACTGCGACCTGTAACAGACATGGTGTTAGTGACTACCGGGTCGTGGTTAGCGTAGCCGATAGACTCATTCAGTGCCACCTCGTGTAGACTCCGACCTATTGAAGGGGAACTTACAATTTATTATTCAAGCTCCACAAAATTAATTTTACCGTAAATTCTCACTTATAAGGTGCGGCTAGTACGCGAGTCAGATCGCCAATGTCGTTTATAGGATCAGCCTTAAGTCGGAGCGTGGCTTATATGTGAGTTTTTTTACAAGTATAATACAGTACTAGATTGACAATTTTTAGATCCCCTGTTAGGCTTATAGGAATTGTGAAAGTTGGGGGTGTGACTAATATGTGAGTTAGGCTTACCGTAAAACCTTACGTATAAGCCTAACTCGCGTATAAGCCGCACCCCTGACTTTGACAGATCATATAAGCCCCAGAGGGGGTCTGAACATTGTTAATTTAGTACTGTAGTATACTTATAAAAACTCTTGGATAACCCTATATAGGCATGTTTGGTATTAAAGGAAACCTGGGTCTGACCCGCATACAAGCCGCTGCTTATACGCGAGACTTTACGGTATACAGTTTTAGGGACTGAACTTTCTGGAGAGCCTGGAAATGGTCACTGAATATTTTGTCAACTGAAATTTACTTTGGTTACAATCATTTTAAAATAACATCCAATTTGCATATTAAATAGCCCCAATGGCCCTTTTAAGGGAAGATAAACATTTGAGACTTTGAAATAGAAGATCTATGTTCATTACCTGTAGCGGAGGTGGTGGCCTCTCCCTTCCCAGTGGCCATGTTGATGGTTTTCTGTATTTCGGCGTTTCCTCCAAAGGTGGCGCTCTGTTGCCGTAACTGTTGTATCAGCTTCAGGGAGAGCGAGCGGCCCGTGCCCTCGTAACTGGAAGGGCAAACCAACAAATATAAAGTTGGTTCATGGATTTTACTTTTGAAAAAATTCGTCCAAGCAAGGAAAATTTTAAAATAATCATTTTAAAATAAATTTTCGCCTACAGACTTTAAAGATGAAAAAGCGGGGCAGGTGACTTTTTTTCCACCCAACCTACCACAAAATTTTCCCAATGAACCAATGGCCACAATACTTTTGATTAATCTGCCAGAATCAATAGTCATTAGGCAGGGCTTGCATGACTTACCCATTAACAGTAGAGGACATGAAGACGAGGTAGGGCCCGAGTAGCGCCTTGACGAGGGGCAGGGGGATGGCGGCGGCCTCGTCGATACACACCAGCTCGGCCTGCCCCAGCTTGTGTGCGTCTCCGGGCAGGATGTACTGTATCGTCTGTCGGTGCTCACGGAAGATGTTAACACGCACAATGGCCTTGTTGAAGTCTGGGTTAGTCGACTGGACCAACTCGTAGTCCAAGTGTTCCTGGAAGTACAGGGCAATGTTTAGACCTTGCTTAAACCCATCTTGCAGAGCCGCTTTGGTTAAAAAAAAATGCCACGTCATGTTTTTTACCCAACACCGGGAGTAGTTTATGGTGCCCCAATTATTTTTGGAACGTGACTCATCTTAACCTATCTATAGAAGGCTGTGTCTCACGACCTTGAGCCAATGTTTTTGTCTCTGACCGGGTGCCGTCTCTGACCAGGTGCCGTCTCTGACCGGGTGCCGTCTCTGACCGGATGTCACTTTGGGAGTTTACCAACAGCAGGAGGCTAATAGTAAAAATGAAGTGTGTGAGTAGCCTCACAGATGACTCAGGGTAATCTGTCAATTCTGGCATCAGAAATGAATTCGAATGAGTGATCTAATTTGAGTACAATCCATTATTTCTCATTTCTGACGGCAGAATCGTAATCGCCAGAAAAAGCTACCCTAATTTCATATATTGGAAGTCATATATAATCAAATTCCAGGTGGTGGCTGTAGGTGAGCAGGTGGCTGTGGGAAAGCAGGTGGCTGGGGGGGAGCAGGTGGCTGTCGGCGTCAGCGCCCAGCAGCGCGTAACCGCTGTTTTACGTCTCGGCCGTAGAGCGAGTCGATCGGAGCATCAGCAGCGACACCATCGCCGTTTCCGTTTCGCCGTGTTGGTCGGCTACAGGGAGGCGTGTGTTTTGCGTCCATGCCTTTGCCTTCCATCCCCTGTCCCCCCGCCCCTGGTGTACATTAGCTATCTGTATCATAACCGCTATATGTTAACATATAGATATAGAGTGGATGTGACTTGTTGCATAGGTCCTGGCGGTAGAATGTGCCCAGTTTTTGCCCGCTTTGGGGGTAGAAAGAGAGAAATACGGGCAAATTCACTCAAAATGTCATTTCTATCTTGCACCCAAAAACTTAATGCCTTGCAGCCTATGGAGGCCCATGGAGGTGGTAGCTTTTTTTTACTACATTTCCATAAAAGTGAAAGAGAGAAATAAATTCGTGAAGATCGCAGTTCAATTTCTTCAAGAAAAATTGAGATTTTTTGAAAAAAAATTGCGGAAAATGCTGTCCCCTGACCTTGCCTATCTCATGTTTTTTCCCGATTTTGTCTATCTCGAATGATAACCGAAATACAACGATTCTCCTATGTCACAAAATTGTCTTAACAAGGAAGGGCTTGAGGGCTAAAATGTAGTGTTCTTAGTCGAATGTCGCGGGACATAAATAATCTCGTCGAGAGTGGATCCTCTTTTTTCGACTTTTTTCGGACTTTTATTATCCCCTCAAGCTAAAAGTAGGCCTAAAAAAGTAGGCCTAGTCCCAATAGGAATTGAATTTATATAGGAAGATTCTATTATCCCCTCAAGCTAAAATGTAGGCCTAGTCCCAATAGGAATTGAATTTATGTAGGAAGATTTTATTATCCCCTCAAGCTAAAAGTAGGCCTAGTCCCAATAGGAATTGAATTTATATAGGAAGATTTTATTATCCCCTCAAGCTAAAAGTAGGCCTAGTCCCAATAGGAATTGAATTTATGTAGGAAGATTTTATTATCCCCTCAAGCTAAAAGTAGGCCTAGTCCCAATAGGAATTGAATTTATGTAGGAAGATTTTATTATCCCCTCAAGCTAAAAGTAGGCCTAGTCCCAATAGGAATTGAATTTATATAGGAAGATTTTATTATCCCCTCAAGCTAAAAGTAGGCCTAGTCCCAATAGGAATTGAATTTATGTAGGAAGATTTTATTATCCCCTCAAGCTAAAAGTAGGCCTAGTCCCAATAGGAATTGAATTTATGTAGGAAGATTTTATTATCCCCTCAAGCTAAAAGTAGGCCTAGTCCCAATAGGAATTGAATTTATGTAGGAAGATTTTATTATCCCCTCAAGCTAAAATAAGGCCTAGTCCCAATAGGAATTGAATTTATATAGGAAGATTCTATTATCCCCTCAAGCTAAAATGTAGGCCTAGTCCCAATAGGAATTGAATTTATGTAGGAAGATTTTAATATCCCCTCAAGCTAAAAGTAGGCCTAGTCCCAATAGGAATTGAATTTATATAGGAAGATTTTATTATCCCCTCAAGCTAAAAGTAGGCCTAGTCCCAATAGGAATTGAATTTATGTAGGAAGATTTTATTATCCCCTCAAGCTAAAAGTAGGCCTAGTCCCAATAGGAATTGAATTTATGTAGGAAGATTTTAATATCCCCTCAAGCTAAAAGTAGGCCTAGTCCCAATAGGAATTGAATTTATATAGGAAGATTTTATTATCCCCTCAAGCTAAAAGTAGGCCTAGTCCCAATAGGAATTGAATTTATGTAGGAAGATTTTATTATCCCCTCAAGCTAAAAGTAGGCCTAGTCCCAATAGGAATTGAATTTTGAATTTTTTTTTTTTTTTTTAATCTTCCCTGTTTACGCTCCAATCGGCCCAATTTTCGGAAGGGTAGGAGAACTTCAAAATCGTTTTTGGGTCAAATCGTTTCGGGGCTCAAAATCAGTTTTGGGGGCAAAATCGGTTTTGGAGGCAACATCATCTGCAGCTCACGCCGCCCCCCCGGCCAACCCGACACGTCGAACTCAAAGCGAAGCTGCAACGAAGATGGTGTCGCTGCTGACGCTCCGATCGACTCGCTTTTTCGGCCGAGACGTAAAACAGCGGTTACGCGCTGCCGGGCGCTGACGCCCACAGCCACCTGCTCGCCCCCAGCCACCTACTTTCCCACAGCCACCTGCTCACCTACAGCTATACCACCTGGAATTCGATTATACATGACTTCCAATATATGAAATTAGGGTAGCTTCTTCTGGCGATTACGATTCTGCTGTCAGAAATGAGAAATAACGTACTGTACTCAAATTAGATAATTCATTTGACTTTCTAATGACAAAAGCGGTACGTGTGAGGGGGTGGGGGGGGGGGATTGTCACAGCATAAGTAGAAGTTATAGAGGTACAAGGAAGGGCTTGAGGGCTAAAATGTAGTCGAGAGTGGAAGAATTGATACATTTTAGTAGCGGCAGCAAATTGATACATTTTAGTAGCGGCTGCAAATTGATACATCTTAGTAGCGGCTGCAAATTGATACATTTTAGTAGCGGCTGCAAATTGATACATCTTAGTAGCGGCCAAATTGATACATCTTAGTAGCGGGCGCAAAGTCATGTGACCTCAGTCCTGACTTCTGATTGGTCAAAAGCAAATCACGCAGGAGACGACGTCTTTGTGGCGGCAGGCGGCAAGGAAATAAAGAGGATAAATAAATTTACGATTCAACCTTGCAAAGGCGAAATACTCGCCAATACTAACAAATATTGGCGAGTATTTAGTCTTGTTTCGATAGATTTAACACAAAATATCTCGGGAATACCTGTCCCATTGTCTTTATTTTCGAATTCTAGGCCGAAAACATGTGCTGGGGGGTTAAAATGATGAATATTTAGGTCATTTAGAGCATATTTATCGATTCGAATCGATGCGAGTTGACGCCCGCCATGTTGGATTTCGTTTGCGTCTCGTCTCCTCGAATCGATAAAATTGCTCAAAAATTGCTCAATATCGATGAAAAATGTAGAAAGACCGAACGAAATCCAACATGGCGGGCCTCAACTCGCATCGATTCGAATCGACAAAATTGCTCAAATTGGTCCAAATAGCCACCATTCCACCCCCCAGCACATGTTTTCGGCCTAGAATTCGAAAATAAAGAGAATGGGACAGGTCTGAGCCTTCAAAACGGAGTAGTTAGTGAGATATTGACTGGTCGGCATGCCGAAAATTGTCAAAACAACAACAATTTCCGAATGTCACGTGACCCCAGTCCTGACTTCTGATTGGTCGAGAGCTGAATTACGCCAGAGCCACCGTCTTTGGCGGCAGGCGGCAAGCAAACTGGCATCGATTCGAATCGATAAATTGCTCAAATTGGTCCAAATAGCCACCATTCCACCCCCCCAGCACATTTTTTTGGCCTAGAATTCGAAAATAAAGAGAATGGCGCTGGTCGCAACCCTGAAAACGAAGTAGATCCGGAGATATCGACTCGTCGGCACGCCGAAAATTGTCAAAAAAACAACAGTTTGTGAACTACAAAACATTGAAGTACGATGAAATAAGCGTAGTGAAATATCATTGAAAGGGCAATACTGATAAAACAGGTGTTGAGGAAAGTAATGGCACTTTATATTATTAGAATACTAATATAGGTAGGTAGATATAAGGATGGAAACAACCTGTACATTTGTCAGAAAAGTGAGCTGATCCATTTTATTTAGGTCAAGTACAGTATTTACATGATTTACAATAATCCAAAGCATTTTATTGCATCAAGTACAGATGGAAAGTTGGGAAACTGGCTTATGCATCATATTATACCAAAACCTAAGTGATTCACTTAAAATTAAAGAAAATGGAGAACAATAACAGTTAGGAAAAAGTGTGAAATATTAATCTCAGCGAGATCATGAAGTCTGTGGTAACTTTCAGAGCTTGAAATCGTGGAATTATATCTCTCCTCGATAAAATGCAAAATTAGTAGGTGTATATTACTCAGGGTTAATTAAACCCTGAGTCAATTACATAAGAGCTGCCATAACGTTTTTACATATCCTTATATATTTGAGTATAGGTTAACATTTGAAAAACACATTTTTCTGACACCAGGTCAGAGACGGCACCCGGTCAGAGCGGCACCTGGTCAGAGACGGCACCCGGTCAGAGACAAGAACATTGGCTCAAGGTCGTGAGACACAGCCAGAAATAGAAAGGGAGAAATCACCTTGCTTAAACCTCATTTAAATTTTTTTTCTCCTATTTTCACCCTCCTGTCTATGTCTCCCTCTTTCGTTCTCCTCTGACAATATCCTCTACCACTGTTGTTCTACTCGGCACTTCTTTTTTAAACTGCTAACGTATCAATTGTACATGAATATATAGTAAACTTAATTATCAAACTGACAGCTAAAAGTGGTATTACCTGATATTCCATGGCATCAAAACCTTTGAAGACAAACTCAAAGAGTGTCTTTAAGTTCTCAGGACTTGGAGATGTGACAAAGATATTGGAGTACCTATAGGATAAAGAAAACAGATTAGTTTCAGCCCGTTTACATAATATTACATGATTTTTAGAAAGAGTAGCTTACACAACTTACACTCTATAAATGGTTATGCAGTATTAGATGTTTAAAAGTACATGATATAATACGCACATGCACTTCTTTTGGGCTGAATTTTATAATGAAATGACAGGGCGCTGGAATCATGCTGAAATGATTTCTTACGCACACAGGTTGCTTGTCCTCCTATTATGCTGTCTACTTTATTTTTTGAATTCATATTACAGCGGTTTCCTTACCCAAAGCCGACGGCTGCGGCCATGGCGAGTCCCAGTGCGGCAGACTTGCCCCTACCTCGTGCGGCTGTCATGGCGACGGTGCTGCGCAGGGTCTTCTCTGAGATGGCCTCGATGAACTTAAGGAGGGCCTTGGCCTGGTCTGTAGTACGCGTGCAGCTCACCAGGGCACCCACGGGCTGCGTGTCGGACAGGGACTCCTTCAAGTCACGCAGCTCTGCCTCGGGACCCGACACAGGCGCGTCCTGCGGGTAGTATAACAGTTATATACATGTATATATAGAAGTAGCATGACTCCTTCAAGTCACGCAGCTCGGCCTCAGGGCCTGATACAGGGGCGTCCTGCAACAAAGGTGGCATATACATACACAGGGGTAGACACTAACACTAGCTCAGTTATATACATGTATATATAGAAGTAACATGACTCCTTCAAGTCACGCAGCTCGGCCTCGGGACCCGACACGGGCGCGTCCTGCGAGAAATGTAGTATATGTAGTTATGTATAGTTATAGAGGCACGTCCTGCAGCAAAGGTGGCATATACATATACAGGGGTGGACACTAAGACGAGCTCAGTTATGTATGTATGTATGTATGTACGTATACAACATGTACGTATGTACATATACATGTACGTATGTACATATACATGTACGTATGTACGTATGTACATATACATGTACCTATGTACGTATGTATATATATATATATATATATATATGACAGCGACTCCTTTAACTCACGCAGCTCTGCCTCGGGTGCGTCTTGCGGGTAATGTAGATTGTTTAAGCAGTGTACTCTTCACACTCACACTGTCTATTACAGTTGATTTGAGGTGCTTAGAATAGAACGTTGGTGATATCATTAAGGATTTGACTTTGGTGATATCATTAAGGATTTGACTTTGTTCATCATATTGCTGAATGAACACTCCATATATATAGATCTGGATCTAGTAGCAGGGTCCCAGATTTCTGCAGCAGTGCCGTCAGTTGAGTGGCTCTTTGGTCGGCAAAGGGTAGGACATCTTAAGAATTTGGTGATATTTCGGTGGGAACTGTACATGTATACTCAACCAATATGTTATACAGGATTGGCTGGGGTATTGACGGAAGAACTCCCCAGGTGGCTCCACTCTCACCTCTCACCTGGGCTACCTGTGACCTCCCCCAGCCAGTGCCTTTATGTCCACCCTACTGGGTGCCTGCACTGTCAACTCTTTTGAGAATTTGATGTGCTACATATACATACCAGTGGTTTAGGAGGTAGGGGTGTGATGTGACTACATACCAGTGGTTTAGGAGGTAGGGGTGTGATGTGTTATGTACATACCAGTGGTTTAGGAGGTAGGGGTGTGATGTGACTACATACCAGTGGTTTAGGAGGTAGGGGTGTGATGTGACTACATACCAGTGGTTTAGGAGGCAGGGGTGTGATGTGTTACATACATACCAGTGGTTTAGGAGGTAGGGGTGTGATGTGTTACATACATACCAGTGGTTTAGGTGGTAGGGGTGTGATGTGACTACATACCAGTGGTTTAGGAGGCAGGGGTGTGATATGTTATGTACGTACCAGTGGTTTAGGAGGCAGGGGTGTTATGTGTTATGTACATACCAGTGGTTTAGGAGGTAGGGGTGTGATGTGTTACATACATACCAGTGGTTTAGGAGGTAGGGGTGTGATGTGACTACATAACAGTGGTTTAGGAGGCAGGGGTGTGATGTGTTATGTACTTACGAGTGGTTTAGGTGGTAGGGGTGTGATGTGACTACATACCAGTGGTTTAGGAGGTAGGGGTGTGATGTGTTATATACATACCAGTGGTTTAGGAGGCAGGGGTGTTATGTGTTATGTACATACCAGTGGTTTAGGGGGTAGGGGTGTGATGTGTTATGTACATACCAGTGGTTTAGGGGGTAGGGGTGTGATGTGTTATGTGTTATATACATACCAGTGGTTTAGGAGGTAGGGGTGTGATGTGTTATGTGTTATATACATACCAGTGGTTTAGGGGGTAGGGGTGTGATGTGTTATGTGTTATGTACATACCAGTGGTTTAGGAGGCAGGGGTGTGATGTGTTACATACATACCAGTGGTTTAGGAGGTAGGGGTGTGATGTGACTACATACCAGTGGTTTGGGAGGTAGGGGTGTGATGTTGAGGGCGTGTTGCGTGAGCGGCAGCAGGTTGAGTTGGTCGTCTATCACCATACACGTGTTACATGACGTCAGAGACAGCAGGAAGCGCTCGTTGAAGCGTCCCACCACGTCCTGGTGCGCCTCCGTACGGTACCGACTGTGGACGTCCTGCAGATGGGAGAATTCAAAAAAAAATAATTTATTTTTCTAATCTTTTTTTTAAAGTATTATATCTACGGTAACTGACTTAAAACTGAGTCACTCAACTGATGATGAAAACACGTCTTAAAGACCAGGAAAACAGGAATGTTTTTTTGAGATTTTTTCTTTTCTTAATTAAAAAAAATATCATATAATATTTAAATACTGACTGACTTAGGTGACGATAAAACTAATTGTTATGATCTTATAATCCAAAGTGATTTATTACTCACCAGGGCTGCATCGGTTCATCATTATAACAAGTATTAACTTTTAGAGACATGCTGTCTTTAACAGAGGCGTAGGAAGCAAATCTTTATTGGTAGGGGGGGAGCAAACCAATCGACTTTAATCGACCTTTTGCACTACACATACTTTTATGAGAATACACATGAATAATTTTATGGGAATTTTTATCGAAAAATAGCTTTTGAGGTCCCTTGGGTTCTGATTGGGACCCACGCCCCGTAGCTCCCATTTTTCCTCGGTAAGGTTTGGGAATAATATGTTTTCATTTTCCTATAAAAGGTTAAGAAGCAGTAAACCAACGTGCTGCATACCATGGACATGGCGTAGAGCTGTTTGAGGGAGTCCATAGACTTGAGTAGCAGCACGACCAGACCGCCGCCCTCTACCGTCTCTATTGTACGCGCCATCAGGTTGGGGGTCAGCGCCTCAAAGTCCTGCAAGATGACGAGATATGGTGTTAATACAGTATTACATAGATTACATAGATACTACTGTAAACGTATCTTATTCCGCACTGTACTTATTTTCACGATTTTCGCGGAAATGAAAATCCGCGAAAATATGTACTATATTACAGAATTCGCAAATTTAAATCTGCGCGAAATTGTACTTTATAGCCAAATCGCGAAAATATCTACGTTTACAGTATATTCTATAGTATGCGCCATCAGGTTTGAGTTCAGCGCCCATAGATGCAAACATAATGTCAGTTCTAGCTTTTGAAAGAAAGAAAAGAAAAGTGAGTGAAATTTTAAGAACTCCCACTCAGACAAAAGTTCCAAGTACACTCACAAGCAATATTGATGAACGTTCTTTGATTCTTGATGATCAACAGAATTAAGATTCTTTTTTGCAAAATAAAATTTTTGAAAAAATGTGGAATGCAAATTCTGTAGACGTTTTTTCCTTACCTATCTGTATAACACCTGCGTGACACCTGCGTGACACCTGTGTGACACCTGCGTGACACCTGTTTGTTTGTTCGTGTAGTTTAACGTCCCACTGATTATGCAGGTGAGACTTACTCAAGTTTAATTTTTTCACAAGTAAGAAGGTAGGCCGAAGGCCTACCTTGGATGATCGTATCGAATCTATGAGATGAGCCAAAAGATAGAAATCCCGCTCCTACACATTTACCGAAGCAAGGGTTCTTTAACCTCCGACACCACATAGACATGGTGTGAGAGGGACAGGCCTTTGTTATGCTGTAAGTCTACCACAGCATGGGAAAGCCCAGCCATAGGTATAGTCGGGAAGCAATGAAAACTCCAAGCTAATACAAACTGTGTGCCATCAGTCTGGAGTGATATATCCCGACTCAACTAGTCTCCCCCATTTTTTTTTTCTTTTTGTATTTTTTTTTTTGTATTTTTTATTTAATTTAATTTCTTTTTTTTTTAAATTTCTATTTCATATTTTGTCCCATAGTTGGGTTTCCTTCAAGAATTTTAAAACATTTTCGTTATTAGTGGTGTTGAAAACACTGTACATAGATGTTGTGTCTGCAAGATGTATTCTTCTACTCTCTGCAGTCCTTCTACAGTGGAGTAGAAGATGCTCCACTGTCAGACGGGTACTGCAGTCTTGACATCTTGGTTCATATTCCCCATTCAGTCTGTACTCGTGTGTCAGTTTAGTGTGACCGATCCTTAGACGGTTTAATCTCACTTGTTATGGTCGTTTTAGGTTCTTCCTCATTGTCACTCCTTTCAGTTTTGGTATTATGGCCCTTTTCTTTGTTCCATGCAGCTTGCTATTTTGCTTTCATGTGGCTATCTATGGATGGTAACAGGTCAGTGTATGGAATGGGAGTTAGGTGAGGTCTCAGACTCAGAGCTCTCTTTGCAGCTTCATCTGCTTCCTCATTTCCTTCGATTCAAATGTGACTTGGTAGCCAGCAGAAAAGTACTTCTTTTTTCTTCCTTTTCAGGTCAGAGGTTCTCTTTCGCATGTCGCGTATCAGTGGATTGACAGGCATATATTGGAGCATTGCCTGAAGACATGACTTGGAGTCAGAGAATACAATAAATTTGTTCTCTTTGCAATCATCCATCCACTCTACTGCTTCAAGAAGTGCACTGGCCTCTGCAGTGAAAATGCTGGCTTTAGGGTGTAGGCGTCCACTGAGATTCTGAGATGGCGTGTGAACTGTGTGACACCTGTGTGACACCTGTATGACACCTGTATGACACCTGTATGACACCTGTGTGACACTTGTGTGACACCTGTGTGACACCTGTGTGACACCTGTGTGACACTTGTATGACACCTGTATGACACCTGTATGACACCTGTATGACACCTGTGTGACACCTGTGTGACACCTGTGTGACACCTATATGACACCTGTGCGACACATGTGTGACACCTGTATGACACCTGTGTGACACCTGTGTGACACCTGTATGACACCTGTGTGACACCTGTGTGACACCTGTAGGACTTACCTGTAGGACACCTGTGTGACACCTGTGTGACACCTGTGTGACACCTGTGTAACACCTGTGTGACACCTGTGTGACACCTGTGTGACACCTGTATGACACCTGTGTGACACCTGTGTGACACCTGTAGTAACAGTACCTACCTGTAGGACACACATGCCGTAGGTAGACCCCAGGATGTTCTGGGTCTCGTGGTAGTAACAGTAACGGATGTTGGTGGCCGTGATGAACAACTCAAACGGGTCGTCGTCCTGGAGGTCGAGTTTACCCGACTTGACCTTCTTCTGCAGCTGCCGCATACGCTTCTTACGGTGACTACAATCACGTTAAAAATTTTGCTTGTCTTAAATATTTTGGGACAATTTTGAAATTACTAATTCTTTGTTAATTTTCAAAATTATCCAGAACAGAAATTCTGAAATGGAATTCTGGTAATAAGAGGGAATAGTAGCGTTTCTGGCATCAAGAATATAAGTTTTAGACACCATGTTAATATGAAAACTGCAGTAAATGAATACCTAAAGTATGATCTGTAAAATTGTGTAAATTAGGCTGCATAAAATTAATTATCAGCTTTGCGGACACTTTTCAAAAATATACGGTGAGGGAGGGAGGCTTTTTTTTATTTTTTTTTATTAATTTTCTAGACCACGAGGGAGGTGACTTTTTCTTTTCTCAAACATTTCAAGTGGTGAGGGGGGTCCCTTTTTTTTTTTTTTTGCAAAGTCGGTTAGATCTACCCCTAAAGATTTAGAAATAAGATAACGTGTTGCTGATAAATGTGCCAAGTGAAAAATCAATCAATCCCACTATAAAAGTATCAATGCAATCAAATGTTCACCTTCGTGTATACATTATTTGAGATGATTCAGAGATATGTCAACAGTATTCTAGCCACTCAGGGGATTCTCAAATAAATTTAGGACATTATACAAGGCATTCCGGGGATTCCAGAACTGCAAAGTTTATGAAAATCGACCAACTGTAGGCTTCAGTATGCCTACAAATTCGCGAGGGGCGGAAATTTTAATGTTATTTTTTTTTCTTTAAATCAGGGATGCGGGGGTTTTGATGATTTTTTTGGTAAAATAATGAAAAAAAGCTTCCATGCGGCCCTTTTATAAGGGTGCGGGCGGTGTCTGTAAAGCTGCTTATCTTTTTTATGCAGCCTTAGAGAGGAGAATTTTGAGGTTATATTTTTGAACATTCATCAGCAGACATGTTCAAAAAGTTCTTGACTTTCCTGCTAAGTTGGTCTATAGACAGTACTGAGGCCCAAAAAAAATGTGTTTCAGGCAATCCGACCCTAGATTCAAAATATGGCCGACCCTAGCATTTTTTTTCCAATTTTGGAGATTTTTTTTTTTGCTAACTTTTTTTCTCTCAATTTTGACAAATCCTTACAAGAATAATAAGCTCCCAGTGACCTCAGAGGTCTGGATAGTTGATTAACTTCAGGAAATGGCTTTTTAATAGGGATATGCAATAACTTCTTGATATTCCTGTTCAATAGAAGAATTATTGAATCATTCTGGTGAGTTACGAGTCGCTTTGTCGATTCGCGACTCATTCGAAAAAAAGGAAAAAAAATCCGACCTACCTACCCTAAATATTCTGACCATGTTGCCTAAAACACACCTTTTATTTTTTTTGGCCTGAATCAAGTTTACTAGTCCTGGAAGACCATGTTGTACGGTATGATGGCTAAATAAAAATATAAAAAACTATACAGTATAGTATACATTTAGTTTTGGCTTTAGTGTCATGTATATGTGGCACGTACCTGCTGAAGCCGAGCTCCTTCTTGTAGCACCAGAGTACGGAGGGACGCGCCTTCACCTGCGCCTTGGACAACATGTGGTGCAGGATCACCACCTACAACACGGATAATAAGCTGTCAGTAAACCACCTACAACATGGTTAATAAGCCTTCAGTAAGACAACATGTGGTGCAGGATCACCACCTACAACAAACATGTCACAATCAGCTGGTTTATTGATTGATTGATTGATTGATTGATTGAGTTTAAGGCCACACAAAATAATAGTTGGTCAATAGATTTCACTTTTCAAAAAAAAGGTGCGAGCGAGCGAAATTTTATTTTATTTTTATTTTTTTGTCAATGGATTTTGCCTGTGGAAAAGTGGAGCGAACAACAATTTTTTATATTTTTTTTTACTCAGCCTCCGACAAAACTTCTTAGTGGACCCCTAACATAAAAGTTTATTGGTTGATCTGGGGGAGTTACTGGAAGAAAACTTTGGGGGAAAAAAAAAATCTCAATTTTTAATGAAATGAGGCGAGCGAGATGCATTGACAATTTTATTTTTCAAAAAAGAAAAAGAAATTACATTTCCGAAATAGGTGCGCGAAATCCATTGGCCAAAAGTTTTTCTTTGGTCTGGCCTCAGGCTAACATTCCAGTGTGCCTTACGGACTGTCTCAGGTTAGCAAGGAAGCCATCCACACAAAATGCAGCCCCGGCGAGTAATGTATTGGTGCATGGTGTGAACCGTTTGGGGTGTATCAATCCTGAAAGTTGGCATGATGTTTGAATGCAGCACTGGGGCTGCATTCATGCATCATGATGACCAATAATATGATGCATTAATGCATCATGCCGGCCCTAAAGGGTTAAACTGTCTAAGTCATGCTACCTGGTCGCGCCCCTTGTCTCCCACGATGACGAACATGGAGCGGTGCCGGGTAGCCATCCCGTTCTCTATCAGCACCCGCAGCCGGTTGTCAATCTTCTTACGCATCGTGACGGCCGAGACGACCTGTGTACACAAGGTAAAGCAGTATAGTGTAGTGTAAGAGACGAGGTATAGCAGTATAGTGTAGTGTAAGGCCTAAAAAAAAAAAGTTGTGTTCCGGTAACATGGCCAAAAATAAACAGGGTCGGTAGGTCGGATTTTTTTTTTTTTACAATTTTTTTTGGTAAAAAAAAGGACAATTTTAGTAGTAAAAACTTCAAAAATGTCATAGATTTCCTCAAAAATTCAAAAAATGTCCAAAAAAAATTAGGGTCGGCCCCTAAAACATAGGGTCGGTCGGGATACCGGAACACAACTTTTTTTTTTTTTTTTAGGCCTAAAGGATGAGGTATAGCAGTATAGTGTAGTGTAAGATACGACCTGTGTCCACAAGGTATAGCAGTATAGTGTAGTGTAAGGGAGTGGTCAATTCATACCAAAGGAGGTGACATTGTTTGGAGTCGCTGTCTGTCCACAATCACATTATTATAAGGAGGGTTCATAAGGGGAGAGCATTTGAGGGGGGGGGGGCACATTTTTTTAGGGGTATTCAAAGGGGGGGGGGGCTTTTTATTTTGCCTTGTTCTTAGGGGAAGGCCCTGTTTTTAGGAGTATTTCTTAAAATGTGAATTTACTACGTTGAAATGTCACGATTTTTACTTACAGCCTGTGTTATATTCTACCAAATTATGTCAATATTTTCAAAATTTTCGGAAAATTTTCTCAAACTCCCAGCAATTTTCTCACTGCATCACTTTTGACACTCAGAATTGCCCACCATTTTGCCAGTCTTCAAAAAATCGCCAGGCTCATGAGAGCACGGTGGGTACGGAGCTTCCAATTTATAAGCACTGGGGCCCTTAAACTCAACAGTATGTAAGTCCAAATACAGTGATTGAGTGTCTAAAGTATAGAGGTTTGACTATTATCACTCACCAGCAAGTTTATCGAGACTTTTACACTAAAACACCTTACAAGGTAGTATCAATTGTAGGTAATAAAGTGCCCAGGATTGTTTATATAGTATACGCCAATGTCATTTTTGTAATAAAGTTAAAAATGATCTGGGGTAGGGGGGGGCCACTTTTTCTTCAACTTATTCCGAGGAGGGGGGGGGGGCCTTTTTTTTCAACCTATTCCGAGGGGGGGCCAAATTTTTTTGAGATATTCTATTTGCCAAACACTAACCCCCACCCCTGCCATAAATAATAAATCCTCCCTAAATGAAAAGAGGCTGGAGATTTTATTGCTCTAAATACAATATAACACACATATATATATGGGTTCTAAACGATACAAAATCTCAACACCCCCCCCCCCCCTCACCGCGATGTTAAAAAATGATCACTCCCAATAAAGTCTTAAATTATACAATAAAACTATAAAAGCACCAATGTCAGTGGCAGTCTGGAATTTGGCCAATACTTCCTGGTAGAGTTACTCTTGACGGTTCTAAATCTGCTGGCTGTGTTTGTGTCACTGTGTGTCACACACACAGTGACACAAATATGCCAAATGTGTGGCAAGCGTGTATTCGCTGAGCGATAATACCAGAACACGACTAAAGCAAGACGCTGTGCATCTCGCATGTAGCATATACGTCAACATACTTAGCACCACTTACTTGTTAACAGTAGGTTTAACAGATTCCGATCTATGTCATCACCACCTGCAGCCGTTTCACGGAGTATTTGTGGTTTATGTTGCCGTATTCAGAATCAGAAAACTCCAAACACATGTGGCCGCCGACAACGTCACTGCGCAGGTCCGGGAAAGGGGTTCCCCCGATCTGAAACGAGGCTGGAGGATTCCCCCCGCACGCGCGGGAGGGGGCGTGGCACGGCGATGGACAGAGAAGGGGGTTGAGCGGGGTTGAACTTGAAGACGAGAGAAGGCTGCTGTAGATAGGAATGTAATAGGATAGGGACAACTCGGGACAGGGCAAAGAAGTGTAGGCCCTAGGCTTGGACTTTGGTTTTTCCCCGAAATGGCAATTTATTTCCCGAACGCCCTACCATGCTGCCCCTACCAACCCCCTCCCCCACTACGTTTGGAATTTTAGAACCCCCCCCCCCCCCCCACCCCGACAAATCGCATGCGCCTGTGGATTCAGGAATTTGAGAACGGGGCGGGGGCTATACCTTAAGGGAGCGTTCATTTATTAGTTACAGGGGGGTTGTGGGTTTGTGGGGGAGGCATAAAATTGTCCGACCCCTCCTGAGGGGAGGGGGCGTAAAAAATCCTGACCCGTCTTACTATAGTTCAAAAGGGGGGAGGCGGTTCACTTGTTGATTATAGGGGGTGGTGAGATTTCCAGTGAAAGCGCTAAATTTTTTTTCGAGAGCGTGTGGGCTATTTCACACACACCCCTCAAGAGGGGTCAGCAACTTTTACGTCTGCCCCCCCCCCCCCCCCCCCCCGTAACTAATAAATGAACACTCGTGGAACCTTAGGGACTATTCATTTACTACCCAGCAAATTAGTGTGAAATTGTTTGATACTGTTTGAGGCCTTCACACACAGTGTGAGAAACGTGCATATTGTGTGAATCTGTCCCATGGTGTCTGTGTCAGTGTGTGTGAATCTGTCCTATGGGAAAGATCCACACACACTGACACAGATTCCCAAAGCAGAAAAATCACATTTGTGTCAGGTTGTTTGAATTTAAGTAAAGAGTATATGAGATTCATCCTGTGACATCTTGTATGAAACTTTTGATTTCAAGTTTTCTATTTTGAGTGTGACAGTTTCAAACCTACCTTGGCAAATGTGTTTAATTCTGTGTTAACTTACATCTTCCCTCGGATATATACATGTGATGTGGATTTTAACTGCTTTAATACAATTGAACATAATAAAATCACAGTTTGCTCCATGTTGTGCCACATTGTTCTACTGAAGTCCTTGTTTGTCCACCAGGGGTCTGCACCACACAGCAGTCCACTATTGGCAAATAGTTCATTAATACTTTACCTGCTATCCACAGGGGGGCGCATCAGATCCACTCTATCACATCCTACCTGATCATGAGTTATTTTGTGCCATTTTGTGTGACAATGCTCCGGAAATGTCCCATGTTTTTACCATGAAACAGACCCACACATCATAGTACAATGTTCCAAACAGTGATCAAACTTGTCCCAATTTATGTCACTTGGTTTCAGTTCCAGCACACTGTACTAGGAGTGTGCAAATTGCCCCATGGCTGTCCCATGGAACAGACCCACACAGCTTGGTACAATGTTCCAAACAGTGATCACACTAGTTCTATATTGTTTGACTTAGGTCCACTTCCAGCACACTGTGCTAGAAGTGTACAAATTGCCCCATGGCTGTCCCATGGAACAGACCCACACAGCTTGGTACAATGTTCCAAACAGTGATCACACTAGTTCTATATTGTTTGACTTAGGTCCACTTCCAGCACACTGTGCTAGAAGTGTGCAAATTGCCCCATGGCTGTCCCATGGAACAGACCCACACAGCTTGGTACAATGTTCCAAACAGTGATCACACTAGTTCTATATTGTTTGACTTAGGTCCACTTCCAGCACACTGTGCTAGAAGTGTACAAATTGCCCCATGGCTGTCCCATGGAACAGACCCACACAGCTTGGTACAATGTTCCAAACAGTGATCACACTAGTTCTATATTGTTTGACTTAGTTCCACTTCCAGCACACTGTGCTAGAAGTGTGCAAATTGCCCCATGGCTGTCCCATGGAACAGACCCACACAGCTTGGTACAATGTTCCAAACAGTGATCACACTAGTTCTATATTGTTTGACTTAGGTCCACTTCCAGCACACTGTGCTAGAAGTGTGCAAATTGCCCCATGGCTGTCCCATGGAACAGAACCACACAGCTTGGTACAATGTTCCAAACAGTGATCACACTAGTTCTATATTGTTTGACTTAGGTCCACTTCCAGCACACTGTGCTAGAAGTGTACAAATTGCCCCATGGCTGTCCCATGGAACAGACCCACACAGCTTGGTACAATGTTCCAAACAGTGATCACACTAGTTCTATATTGTTTGACTTAGGTCCACTTCCAGCACACTGTGCTAGAAGTGTGCAAATTGCCCCATGGCTGTCCCATGGAACAGAACCACACAGCTTGGTACAATGTTCCAAACAGTGATCACACTAGTTCTATATTGTTTGACTTAGGTCCACTTCCAGCACACTGTGCTAGAAGTGTACAAATTGCCCCATGGCTGTCCCATGGAACAGACCCACACAGCTTGGTACAATGTTCCAAACAGTGATCACACTAGTTCTATATTGTTTGACTTAGGTCCACTTCCAGCACACTGTGCTAGAAGTGTGCAAATTGCCCCATGGCTGTCCCATGGAACAGACCCACACAGCTTGGTACAATGTTCCAAACAGTGATCACACTAGTTCTATATTGTTTGACTTAGGTCCACTTCCAGCACACTGTGCTAGAAGTGTGCAAATTGCCCCATGGCTGTCCCATGGAACAGACCCACACAGCTTGGTACAATGTTCCAAACAGTGATCACACTAGTTCTATATTGTTTGACTTAGTTCCACTTCCAGCACACTGTGCTAGAAGTGTGCAAATTGCCCCATGGCTGGCCATGGAACAGAACCACACAGCTTGGTACAATGTTCCAAACAGTGATCACACTAGTTCTATATTGTTTGACTTAGTCCCAGTTCCAGCACACTGTTCCAAACACTGATCACATTTTTCCCATTTTGTGTCACTTGGTTTCAGTTCCAGCACACTGTGCTAGAAATGTGCATATTGACCCATGACAGTCCCATGAAACAGACCCACACAGCTTAGAACAATGTTCCAAACAAATATCACGCTTGTTCCATACAGTGTGACTTAGTTTAATTTTAGAAAGATGCAATTTGTCCCATTATTGTACTATGAAACAAACACACTTTATTGTAAACATTCTGTCCTTTGAAACAAACCTAGACGTCATGGTACAATTTTTGAGAAAGAGACCACACTTATCCCATGTTGTGCAAGTTGGTTTCAATTCCAGCACATTGTACTAAAAACATGTATATTGCCCCATGATTGTCCCTTACTACCCCCCTCTTTCCAGGCAGAAAATACACATTAAATGATCTATACCTTGGTGAGTTTTTGTACAAGCATTACTTATTATACACCATTATGACCATATGAAATGCCCTTTTCAAATTTCTTGGACTAGAAAGGCCGTTGCTATAGGGTTGGAATGTGAATCAAACAAAAACTTTCTTTTTTGAGTAATTCCTTCTTGAACAGCCCCCTAAGGGGTGGAATCTCATCAGAATTAACATTTTTGATGATTTAAATGTAATCTAGACATTATTTTGCAGGGAACTATATTTTTGTTAATAGATTATCCTATTATTAAAGTCTACAGGGCTATTTTAAGAAAACATGTTGGGGACAAATCAAAAAAATTGAAAAATCTCAATTTTTTCTATTTTTCTTATTTTATCTGGCTGGCTTTGGCCTAAAATTGGCCATTTCTCGGTATTACCCAGAAATGGCAACTTGTTTCATCCTTTTTGAGGGGTTGAATCACATGAGAAATATGACCATTTGGGTTATCAAATATGAATCAAATCATGGTTTGCTAAACCTGCATCGGCTGCCCATTAAGATGATGTATAACTTGCATCAAGGATGGTGGTATTTCCAAATAGAATGATCTTTAATATACATGCTAGGTCTGTACCTTTTATCTCTAATCACTCACTGTAAACCTTTTCTGGATATTATTTATGACCTGAAATACAATTAGGTTTTACCAATATATGGCAAGGGATCCATGCTGAAAAAGACAAAAAAAGTTTTGGGAATGTCTCATAATTTATATAGACTTTGATTAGAGCCTAAAAATGGCCAATTTACGGCCGTCTGCAGCCATTTTGGGAAAATGAAGCAGGGCCGTTTGCAGCTGTTTTGGGGTCTAAAGGGTTAAACATACCCACAGAAAACAGTGCAATATTGTATATATATATATATATATATATATATATATATATATATATATATATATATATATATATATATATCATATATAAAGAGTTTGGATGCAAAAATGACCTAAAAACATATTTGTAATTTTGATGAACTGGTGAATAGAAAATCACCTTTTTCAAATACCAATGTTTAATGGGCAATGAATGAAATATCTAGAAGTTGATTTTTGAAATCCTTGATATCTATTAAGTAAAGAAAAAAATATTCAACCCTTACGATACATTTGTCAGTGTGAGCTCTGTGTCAACATTTTACATTCTACTAGTGGTAGTTGAGGCAGTGTATCGTGGAGCAATGCTGGCAGAGGTTGTATATTGTAATAGAACTGGGAGGCTAGGGCTTAACCAGTCTTATAATTAGGAATGAGACAAGATGAGAGGAAGTAGTAGCAATAATAGTAGTATATTATATTCCAAAGGCATCAACAGTTACAAAATATGTGATATGATATGACATCAGATTAGCGATAACGCGACCTGCTGCGGCGAGCTCTCAGACAGAACTGGCACGACGCCTCCACATGCCGCCTTATATAGCATCCGCACTGAGAAGGTGCCACCTCGCTGCGCCGGGCCGAACTCCTCATGCGGAGGAAGCGCTGGCCGTCACCCAGCCCCGCTACACCCTTCCCTCTCTAATCTAAACCCTCCCATGTTTTTAGTACCCGTAGAAAATAGAAACTGGTGGCCCCCGACCACCACATTACGAGGGATGCAGTACTCATTAGAACATAGACTAATGATTCCCATGAAACGAGGCAATTCTCAGAAGGAGATGCATAACTAGATAATAACATAAATAACTGGAGAACTATGATGATGATAAGCTTGGTGACCGGCGGACGCATCCGCGCCACCGGCCCCCCACAGGGTGACGACTGATGAGATGAGGTTTGGGCAACAGTGTGGCCCACGGCCAGGCGGAGCCTACAGGTACCCGTTCTCATGCTGCAATGGAACGAGACACCATGGATGCACCAACGAGTTGCATCCCAACGAGCCCCACTTGTCCTCGCGGGTGCAGGTACGGTGCTGGTGGCGGGTGCAGGTGCAGTACTGGTGATGGGCACCGCCACGTCCACTTGGTGCTCGCTACGTGGAGAGGAGCTGGGGGGTGTAGGACTACCAGCCAAGGGCACCACCTCCGTATAAGGCTCCCTAGCTCTGACAGCGACACCCTCTCTTCCTTAGCTGGATCCCACACGACCCCCTCCTGGTCTGGCAAGTGAGAGGGCCCCTCCCTGTCCTCGGTGAGGTCTATAGAGAAGACGGGCTCCCCCTCCTCTGGTAGCGGCAGCAAGGGTAGTGGGGAATCAGGGGGGTGTCCCCGTCGAAGAATAGCTGCGGCGCCATCTTGCGGCGCCGGGCCGAACTCCTCCTCCGCACGCCGTGCAGAGGAAGCGCTGGCCGTCACCCAGCCCCGCTACTATATCTAGTCTGTCTCTTTTCTTGCCATCCGCCTTGCCTCCCTCACTGCCTGTGAATTCTGTGCTTTTTTATGCTGTTTTTCTGAGAACGCTTTTTTTTACATTGACCCTTTTATTTCTGCCTTAGCCTCTTTTTCTCTTATTCTTTTCAGTCTCTGATTCGAATGATTAATGTAATCTTGCATTTCAGTTTTCTGTTTCTGCAAGGCTTCCTTTGAGTTTACATCCGGATATTGGCATGATCTATATGCAGTGGCCTTCATGACTACCTCTGCAATCTTTGTCCCTTTAAATCTATGTTTAGTGTCAATTGCGAATGCACCAGGTTTTCCAGCCCAATTGAATTCTGATTGTAATTCTACTGTCATCAACCGGTCCATCACCTGGCCCAACATCATTCCCCACTTATCACTACCCCCTCTTGCATAAATTGGCCTCTCCTCACTCCACCGTGCTACCAGTACATCATTTACAGCACTGTTTGCCTCCAGATATAGATCCTGAACCTGAAACTCATCAATGGTTTTACAGATATTTGGTTCATAGCCCGTCTCTTCAACATCAGGCACCCCTATAGGATCTGCCCATACCTCATCTACCTGTGGAATAGGTGGAGGTGGCAGAGTTAATTCCTCAATGGGAGGTGGCTCAGGAACCTGCTCCTCTAGTTGAGAACTGCATAGGGTTCTCATACGTTCGGAGAGCCAAACTTGGTTTCTTTCGACAGCATTGAGCCTCTTGACTACATCATACAGCTGCCCATTAACTTTTTCCAGCTTTTTGGAAAAGCTAGCCACAGTAATGTTCAGGTTATTCAAGGACTGCACCAGTCCATTTAAGGCAGATGTTAAGTCGCCTCGCCAAGCCTTGGCAGCCGAGTCTGCACCAGGACCGTCTTCAATCTCCTGAAATTTAGTTATAGATTGGGATTTATTACAGCATTACTGCAACATATCATTATACTGTACCCTATGAATTCAATTGGACCATAAAACTTATTAATTTCATAATTTCCTACAATCTATCTGAAATCACTTGCACAAAAGATTAGTTCCTTTCACAGGTAAAGGTATACTTTGGGGTGCTCTTTACAAGTACATATTCCAATGTTAAACCTACCTTTGGTTCCAAATTGTCACCACCATCTCCTTTATATCCAAATTCATTCTCCTGCAAGTAGACGAGATTTTGCTAAATTATATGTAACATGCACATTGCGGTTGAGATAGGGCTGAGATTTGTAAGATTTGTAAGATTTTTATTTCAGACAAGGTTGTGGTTCACACTACGATGTTCAAGAGCTGAATTGGAAGAGTTATGTACATATAGGTGCAAACATATAAATACATAAACTGAGTGCCAGCCCAGGTCTGTTTAGGCATAGCAGTAGCGGATTGATAGAATTCTTCTTACTGATGAATGATAGTAGAGTGTTGGCGACTCTGTGTGACTCTGAGATGAGGTTGACATAGGACTGAGACAACTCTAAAAAAGATTTAACAATAATGTTGAAATCCTATCTTTTCCAACAATCTGTCAATAATCACTTAAGGATCATTCGGATCATCTCTAAATAGCATGTAAACCCTGTGAGACTTCTTATAGGTCATTTACAACATATAATCAATGCTCAACCCAAATATGGACGTGATTGACCACACCATACGGATACTGCAGCCTTCCACAGAATGGGTATCTCTACCTTGAAAATGACAGAGTTCTGTCCTAATGACATGACATTTATTAAGAATGGTGTATGGACTCCTCACCATACTTAGTCATAGGTTGGGGACATATCCATACTGTAACATGTCAAAATATCAGAGTGGCTTATCATTATGATTTCTATGATATCTTAGGAATGAATAGCCATGAATGGATTATCTCAGCAGTAGACCATACTGACACTTGCCTGGTTAGCTCAGTCAGTAGATAGTCTGCCTGTAAATCCGAGGGTCGAGGGTTCAAGGCTCTCTTGGGGAAACTTACTAAAATGTTTTCAAAAATTAGCCCTGAACAAACACACACCAGGGGAAGTATGTGAATTTTCTAAATATTTAGAGAACGTCCACCAGGTGGATTTAGTGAGTTTCTAAAGGTTCTCAACATCTCATCAGGGTCCCGCCACCAGTTTGTCCAAATTATCCTTGAGGTGGTTGCCTACTTTGTATCAAGAATTTACCCGATTTACCCCAAAACTTTATCTAGGTACCTTACACCATTCTCAAATGAAAGGCCAAAAGAGATATGAACGGTCCCAGACTACTTTTTGAAATATTGACTTTTGCAAAAATGAAAGTGTTCTGCAAAGCTTAAGCAGGAACTCTTCTTTTGTGTAGGGTATGGTAGTAAAAGTATTTAATTTCTTTAACTCTTCCTTTCCCAGATCATTTTTGGGTGTTTTTTGGACTATAGATGATGGCATGAGCATTTAAAAAATTTTGGAATTATGTAAATATTCAAATTACAAGTGAATTGGTGATACTATGAACTAAGGATGTTGACCTAAAAGGGTGGTACCCTAGTTTCCAATATCTATATAAATAAGCAAGATATGGCTCTATCAAAATAGCAATGTTATCAAAAAAGTCTTGAACCAATATTCAAACTTCAATATTTCAGGATTCCCTTCATTAATTGAGATGGAATAAATATCATATTGTAGGTTTTGTTAGGTATTTTCAGATTTTGTATGTGGACTGGTCATGACGGCCATATCTGATATGGTTACCATGGCAACCAATAATTCACAAAATCATTATTTCTAGCATGTCTGTTGCCATGGCAACGGATATTTTGACCAAAATCACACCAAAAAGAATGAGAAATATTAGTACCATCTTTTAAATCTTGAAAAATTCTCCAAAGCATGTTTTTACAAAAAAAAACACATTGTCCTACATTTTTAATGATTTTTACCTGAAAAATCGATTAACCCTTTAAGGGCCGCTGCTGCCTCTGGGCAGCATCTAAAATGCTCTTGAAAAACCGCTGCTGCCATGGGGCAGCAAAATTGATACCCTAAGGCATCAATATCACTAAATTGCAGCTCCTGCTATGAAACAAAGAATAAGAATTTTTGAATCAATCCAAAAATATTTAACATTAGTATTACATCCCCTTGTCAAAATAGTGTAAATTTTGTCTCCAGTACAATTTATTTCACTCCTTAGCCACTATCCCAGGTAGCACATACTTGTAAAGTTGCATATTCCCATGGCATAGGGCCGGTGGTTAAGTCCCAAATGACATATTTCAAGGCCAGCAGGGAAAGGGTTAAATATGGGTGAAAATCGGGTTGATTGTCCCCCAAGTTGGCAAGCCAACCATATGAAGGAAAATATTACCAGAGATAAATGGTTCAAGGTCCCTAGAGACTGCATAGCAAATAGTGAGAATCAAAAAAATCTAAGGTTTTAAGCAATTTTTGAGAAAATGGCAGGGGGCTCAAAATCAGCCAAAAATCGGCCAAAAATTCGTATAAATGTGCGATCGGGAAAGGAAGAGTTAAACTCCCTTAAAATGTACTTCAGATCTTTTCTGAATTCATAGTACAGTCAACTCCCTCTAATGTGGCCACCCTTGGGACTATCAAAAAGTGGCCGCTTTGGTGGGGTGGCTGCATTAGAGGGGGTCATTTTCTGTACATTGTAGTTGTCTGGGACTTTGCAAAGTGTCTGCATTAGAGGGGTTGGCTGCACTGGAGGGGTGGCCGCTAAGAGGGAGTTGACTGTATTACTTTTAACAATTAACAACTAAAAAATACGATATAATAATAATCAACCAAAAGAAAGTCAGGCTACAGTTTCCAATACAACTAGTTGCACTATGGCCTCTTTGGTCTCATAGGATTGGTGTCAGACTTTAACCCTGGGGTTGTGAGTTTGCTCCTTGGGCAGTCTTACTGTCACAGTTTTACTTATTGCTTTACAGGGAAGCCTACATATCAAATGCCCAGAAAACGTTGCACTGGACATGTTTACAATGGTAAGCCACCACTTTCAATGAAAGATTCCCTGCTTTGACTTGTAAAGATGTACTACTTGGTATATTCCAATTGGAAACCTACCTCTTGCTCCAACTCAGCATAAATGTCATCACAATCTCCTGTAGATCCAGATTCACTCTCCTGCAAGTATATGAATTTCTTTTTTCAAAAGTATGACTCACTCTCACCAAATCTATGCATCTATGTAAAATGATAATTTTCTCCTACAAAGAGTGTTATTTAGCTTAATATACATGTCATCATTATTCCACAGTATATTGTAGGATAGTAAAAGAAATGTCATGAATAAAATCCCTAGCAACCCATCCCTACTTCTCCTCACCATAGCAACTCTGGTTGCACTGCAGCCCTCCTCTAATCCCCAGGCACCTCGCGTCAGGGGGTTGCGGAGGGGCAGTCCCAAACACCTTTTGATGTCTGGTGATGTTTGGTGATGTCTAGGGATCTCATGCATGTTGTCATGTGTGGGGATGGCTTGCTATCACGCACAAATCACCAAATGTACACATTCTTAGCATCAATGGCGAGGTAGGTGACGGTAGGTGACGGTAGGTGACCAATGATCAATCTGATTTACTGGGATACTTTGACATCAGGACTGCAGCACCATATAACCTCCCCCGGACATTCATTCAATATATACTGTGACATATTATGCTGTAAGTGGCATCTTTTAAAGTGACTGATTATGTACATCAAGCGATCATGTACATCAACCGATCATGTATGTCAACCTATCATGTATGTCAACCTATCATGTATGTCGTGCGATCATGTACCTCAACCAATTATGTACATCATGTGATCATGTATGTCAACCTAACATGTAGGCTATAATTCCACCTGCGTCAATCCGGTGACAGTGAGTCTTACAAATAAACATCCACATTGAGGTTGGGATATGACTGAGATGACAATTCGTCAGAAATCGCTTGAACGAAAAAGGGTTGTTTGATGCGTAAAGACAGCCTACTCTATATAAGTGCATATTCCAATGGCAAGAATATAACATTTTCCAAATTTATATGTGATCAGCCACATTGATGTTGAGATACAATTGAAATAACTGCTATTTAATTTAACAATAAAACTCTTTAATGCTATCTTTTTTTTAACAACAATACTCTGTATGCTATCTTCTCCTTGAATGAAATATGCAATGTTTTGATGTGAAAGTGCATATCCCAACCCCAAACCTACCTCTGATTCCGATTGTTCATCAGTTACATCACTATCTTCCTTAGATTCAGATTCCCTATTCTGCAAGAATAAAATTTATGCAAACATGCAGATTGAGGTTAAGATGTAGTTGAGCTAACTGCTACTGATAGATTAAATTTAACAACAAAATTTTTTAAGTTTCTCTTTTCCCACAATCTGTCAGAGATCACTTGAATGAAAGATTTATTGGTTTGACATGTTAAGAGATGGTAAGAGTAAAAATGCATATTCCAAAGGCAAACCTACCTTTGACTCTGAATCTTCATCATTTTTGTCACCATCTGTTTTCGATCCAGATTCGCCCTTCTGAAAGGATATATTATTTTGATATGCAAACATACACATTGATTACTATAAATTAGCAACAAATTTTAATGGTATCTTTTCCCACAATCTGTCAAAAATGTCTTGAATGAAAAATTTGTTAATTTGATGTGTAAAGAGATATTAATCTGTAAAATTCCATATCCCAATGGCAAACCTACCTCTGACTCCGAATCGTCATCATTTACATGATCATCTCCCTTAGATCTAGATTCCTTCTTCTGCAAAAATATGATGTATGTAAACATGCAGATAGAGGTTAAGATGTTACTGAGATATTTGCTATTGATTCATTTGACATTAATCATGATTGTCAAAATGTACATGCATTTCTAGATTCCGGAGCAATAACTCTCGGTTCTCTAAGCTAATTCCCTCATTATACATACAACAAGTCTATTCTGATCAGCTTTGATAGCATCCCCAGAAGAATCCAATCAACCTGCATGTCCATAACAATCATATTGTTATATAATTTAATACTGGTTTTATCAAATAGCCATGGGTCACAGTACAGATTTAATGTTTAATATAAATACTGGCAAAACTAGTGATATGTAATGATACAGATATTTTCATACCAAACTTACTGTCTGTGAGGTTTCTGTACATTTTATGGCAGAATGGGAGGGGCAGGGGTGACATCTGGTGACTGGGCATGTGCAACATATCTGCAGTAGCTGACTTCCCCAGATGAATTGGCGTAAATATGGTTGGCTGGGTTTGACAACTGTTTTCTCTGAAATGAAGGAATGACAGGTTGACCAGATAACTGCAATACCTTTATTGAGAACTGCACTTCAGACCATATAGCTTATTCTTCATCAATGTATTCTGATAACTGTCCTTTATCAGACACCTCCTGAGGGTCAGGGGAACTGGTGTAAGGTCCAGCCTGGGATCCTACATACCTTGACAGTACAAGGAGTAAACCCAATTCTCCACCCCAGCGCCATCTAGGTTTTCTATAGTCACTATGTCTTACCATCATCCATTAATAGCCCAGGGGGGGGGGGCGATGTATAGAAGATAGATATGGGTAAAAACGTGCATTTTTGGAGTTCTGGGCACAAAAAGGTCAAGGTGCGGCTACTTGTCTTGATGAATCCTTTATTATGCTTTGCTAATGGCATCTGCATTACCAACCAAATGAGTTGCAGGAGGAGTTACAATGCCTATCAAGGGGCAACATCAATCCTTCTCTCAGGGCTGTATTCAGGTATCATGCTGACCCTATATGGCTGATGTATCAGAACTTCACCCTAACAAATAAAATGTGTTACATTGGGTGAATCTAATGCCAAACCAATATTGATAGGATGTACATAGGCAGCTTATAATGTTAAGGAGGCAATAAAGTAGGGTGACATAGTATTTGAGAATAATAATCTTCTCATAGTCTTTACAATGGGAGAAATACACCCTTTTCCAAATTCCATGTTTTCTAATAGAAAAAATTACCCCTTTTTCTTGGGAAACACAGGCATGCACATTCTCAGAAGTATGACCCCTTGTGTGTGTTTTTTCAAGTGAGAATTATGTATAAAAGTCCTGAGAGTGTGGTGAAGCGGCCCATTGAGAGGTTTTGCAATGATTAATTTTACCAGAAAACATGCCTTTGATATAATTGTAATAAACGATACTTTGTGTCTCTATGATATTGGTAGAGTATCAATTAAAGAACAAAGTCAACACAGTTCGGATCAAGTGTTTACAGGTTGCGAATCAATAGGTTTATTCAAGAACCTAGACAGGCAATATCTATGTGTGCGAACTCCCTATAGAGTTCGGAACGGGTCAGTAGGCGAATCAGCCGCAATGATCACGGGGTCTCCTCACCAGCGTGGCTCAGAGTAACCGACGAGTCCCATCGGATGCTGGGTATATATAGGCAGCCAGCCTGCGCGCGCACACGCAGACCGGAAGCCTATAGCGACCCCTGTCCATACCCCAAGTCCGAGGCAGGTGTCGCCACCTGCCATCAGACTGAAGGGTTCGGACGGAGCTCGCAACACAGCATCCAACAGAACCCGTCATATAATAACCCGTATAACCCAGCCCCTACATAATTATAATTATAGACACTTAAAAAATTGGGATACATATATACATACGCATACATAGATTCTGTACAGGACAGCATCAGGATGGCACAGGAATTACATGACATTGAGATAAAGAACTTACGGTTGCCTTCACTGTGAGATTCACTGACTGGTGTAGCTGGCCACTGGCGCTGGATAATTTGTTTCCAACCTGACTTCGATGACTTTTTCGAGGTAGTCTTAAAACTGAATGGAAAATAATGAGAAGCATGAAATAATGAAAGAATTAATGGTTTTTCATTGATTTCATAAGGAAAGGGGGTTAAATAAGGCAAAATGTATATGTGACCCGTTTTAACGAAATGGGTCGGAAGTCGCAGATATAAAATGTTCTGATGTTGCTAGATTCGTGTACAGCTCATCAAGAGCTTTCATTTGATATATGACAAGTGGTATATTGCCCAATATTCACTCTTAGTCGGTATTTTTGATACTTTTTTGTTGATTTAAATGGAAATTAATTAAAATGAGATAATTAACATTTAAATTAGATATTAACTATATCATACAACCCTATCAATGTTTTCGGTTTGCCATTACGAGTTCATGTGGCACCTGTGACGTCACAGGGCCGATTGTGGCAATGGAAATAATATCACGGGATGCGCCCGTGCAGCTGTAGGCATGGCCAGTGAAAGAAAATGAATCAAGAAATGATGATCGAGTTAGGCGTATTTGTGGAATTGTAAAGAAATTACAGTTAACTTAAATTTACATCCTTAAAAAACAGTCTAATCCTGCATTTTCATATCAATTAATCTTTCATTATGATGCAAGATAAAGGTCACGTCAGGACTTTATGTTGCCACGTGGTGGATGCAAGAAAAATGTGGCTGTGACCACGGTCGGGGGTGGCAACCCCCGACCGTGGTGACAGCCACATTTTTCTTGTTGATACACATCACAGTTCTACACCCTGCCCTGCCTGCCGTACTACAGAAGCCGAGGAGGGCCATAGACGTGCACTATGTCTTCAAGTGATCTCATACACAGACCCTGGTATAATAGTATATAGCCAAGTAGAATGTGCATGTTTGCCTTGCTGTCAACAGCAAAAATGTGCTGTCAGTCTGTCAACCTCTGTATTTGAGCTTGCTGTCAGGAAGAGATATCTGCTGTCTGTCTGTCAACTACTTTTATTAAGCCTGGGAGGTGAGAAGGTTATGGAAGAAGGTATGGATGGAGGCAGAGTAGGGCATGACAGGGCAGGGCAGGGCAGGGCAAGCCAGTGAATGGCAGGGCAGGGCAGGGCAGGGCAGTGAATGAGGGTGGGGCAGGGCAGTAGATAACAAGGCATGGTAGGACAGTAGAAGACAGGGCAGGTCAGTAGATGACATGGCAGGGCAGGGCAGTAGATGATAGGGCAGGGCGGGGCAGTAGATGACATGGCAGGGCAGGGCAGTGGCTGACAGGGCAGAGCAGGGCAGTGGCTGACAGGGCATGGCAGGGAAGTAGATGACAGGGCAGGGGAGGGCAGTGGATGACAAGGCAGGGCGGGGCAGTGGATGACATGGCAGGGCGGGGCAGTAGATGACAGGGCCGGGCCTTCCCACCCACAGGGACTTCCCACCCCCAGGTTGCCGGGCTGGGCAGTGGCTATCAGGGTGGGGCAGGGCAGTGAATGAGGGTGGGGCAGGGTAGTAGATGAGAGGGCAGGGCAGGGCAGTGGATGAGAGGGTGGGGCAGGGCAGTGGATGACAGGGCCGGGCAGGACAGGGCATGATAGGACAGGGCAAGCCAGTGGAAGACAAGGCAGGGTAGAGCAGGGCAAGCCAGGGTGTCACAGGACAGGGCATGGTACTGCGTGGTAAGTCAGGGTACTCTATCACATTCATTTTCTATGTTCCTCCCTGTCCCAAGGACCTCAGCAAGTCTACACAGATAAATTTCCGGACACCAGTAATTTGCGCCAACTAAAGTGGCAGAGAACCCCAGCCAGTGGTAGTGTGGAGGGGGGAGGGGGGGGGGGGCACTCCCTATCTTTTCTATAGTCACTATGTCTTACCATCATCCATTAATAGCCCAGGGGGGGGGCACTCCCTATCTTTTCTACAGTCACTATGTGTGAACATCACCTCAAATCTGGTACCCTTATCATGGGGCGAAATTTTCAAAAATCATAAGGAAAATCAAGGGAAAATTAGCAAGAAAACAGACCTAATTCACAGATGACCCTGAAAAATGTACCCTAATTACGGGTCACCCTGCAAACAAATTCCCTTCTCAAGGGTGACCAAGAAATATTATAAGAAAATAAAGTAAAAATTACCCTTCAAAGCTCTGAAAATGCAGCCCTTTCTCCCAAAATATGCTCACAAAGCACCCCTTATCAAGGGCCCTCGCGGGCCCCTACCTAGGACCCAAAAACGGACCCTTTCCCTTGGAATCGTGTTCACTCATGGTATCCAAATCTGAGGGAGTGCCCCCCCCCCCTGATTAATAGCCAGGAGGGGTATGGGTGTCGACCCCTAAAATCGACATGGCGTCACGGGCATTTCTTAAAATCAATATTGCAACATGGGCATTTCTTAAAATCGATATGGCAACATGGGCATTTCTTAAAATCGATATGGCAACATGGGCATTTCTTAAAATCGACAGGGCGACATGGGCATTTCTTAAAATCGACATGCGACATGGGGACCCCCCAATCTGCACCCCAAGGAGTAGGTGGATTTTTGTGCTAGTGTGCCAGTAATTTTCCACTCCTCCTTCAAGAGGGATTTGATTTTTCTAATCCCCACCCCCACCCCTCCAATGAGACGGATCAGGATTTTACTGCCCCCTATTTGAACTATAGTATTGCAAAAATCGCTCTTGAAATCATGTTCACACATGGTTTCATAACACCAGGGAGTACCCCCCCCCCCCCACCTCCCTCCCTGGAACCCCAGATCGTTAGCCGTGTTGGTTTCACACTTCCCACCCACTGGTTCCCACCGTTGCTGGGAGGATATGTTACGTCACGTTACAGTGGTGGCGGTGGTGGACAGTTACTGCCGCCGAGCATGGGATGGAAACATATGGGGCGCCATTGTTTAACATATAATATAATTAGCCAGGTTAGCACTCGTACAAATTTGTATTAGCCAATTTGGCACATCTCCACACTTTTTAGTTTGCTAAAATGAAAACCATTGAATTAACCAAACATTTTTTCTTTGCAATAATTATTTCAAAAAGAGGAGGGTGTTACCGAATGATACCTTTTAATACTGGCATACACATCCAATAAAGTAGTGCGATGTTGAACTGGCCTTGGACATACCCAAACCAATCCAATAGTGTTAGCTTGGGTGTGTGTGTTTGGGGGTTATTCCTGACCTAGATAAGCAGAAATGAGTTTATTCAGGCCTACAGTTTACTGCCCTAACTTCTCTATGGAAGGGAGGCAAGGAGGGGGTCATTGTCATACCACACAAGTTTATGAACCAACGGCACCCCATAAAAAGCTGGCGCCTCGAGACGCTGGTTTGGATGGCAACGCGTTGACATACATCTAACCCTTTACAGACGGCATAATGCCTTCAAGAGCTATACATTTAGGTCATCAATAGTAAATACTGATAGGAACCACATAGTGAGTAACTCATTAATGCTGCAACTACGCATCATGCAGATTATATGAGATTGATATAACCGTGAAAGATGATGCATCAATGCAGTGCTGTGCAACATGATGCCGAAATGGTATGCAGCCTTGAGGCAGCATGCTGTCAGGAAAGGGTGCAGCCACCCAATCTGACATAGGAAACATGCCCTGTAGACTTGTAGAAGTCTTTGACACAGCGAGAGAGAGATAGACAGAGCAAGAGAGACAGAAACAGGGGGGCAGCTAGAGCAAGGTCATGTCACATCCTGTCATGCCATGGCATGCCACGCCCTGTCCTGCCCTGCCATGCTATGCCCCCTGTAATACCATGCCCTGCTATGCCCTACAATGCAACCCAATAAAACACCTGGTGGATGAAACACCCGGCCCTGCCCTGCAGCACCCGGCCCATCATCCTGTCCCCTACCCTGCCATGCCATGCCCTGTCCTGCTCTGCTATGCCCTGCCATGATATTCCATTCCATGCTATCCCATCCCATCCCCTGGCATGCAAAGCCCTACTATGCAAAAGTCTGCCCTGCCCTGCCCTGCCCTGCCTTCTACTACCCCGCCCTGCCCTGTCATTCGCTGCCCTGCCCTGCCATGTCATCTACTACCCTGCCCTGCCTTGTCATCCACTGCCCTGCCCTGCCATGTCATCTACTTCCCCGCCCTGCCATGTCATCCACTGCCCCGCCCTGCCCTATCATCCACTGCCCTGCCCTGCCCTGTCAGCCACTGCCCTGCCCTGTCTTCTACTGCCCTACCGTGCCTTGTTATCTACTGCCCTGCCCCACCCTCATTCACTGCCCTGCCCTGCCCTGTCGTTCACTGGCTTGCCCTGCACAGCTATTTTAATATAAAATACTCCCTCTAATGCGATCACCCCTCTAATGCGGCCACCTCGCCCTGCGGCCACTGTTTTTACAGTCCCAAGGGATAGATTTTCCCCTCTAATGCGGCCACTGAAATAGAGTACCAGGTAGTAATTTCCATTATCATATTTGCAAGGGTTATGTTTAGACCCCCCACCCCCCAATCCTACCTAAAAGATTGCCGTTGGTCTGCATATTAGGGCTGAGTGAGGTAGGGGTATTATGTAGTAACGTTTTGTTATGCCTGTGTTAAATGGTTAGCACTGACAACACTGAGATAACCAACAAATGTCTGTCTTCTCATGCAAAATTGTTGTATAATAGATGGGCCTACTCAGATATGTGTCAATATGCATACATCCTTTCATACTTAAATCTCACTCAGATTCTTGCAGTCTCAACACAAGTCTCAATACAATAGATTTGACCCCCCCCCCCCCCTCCCCACCGCTCACAGTGACAAAAGGGTGTGATAAAGCTCGGCGGCCGTTGAGGGGGGGGGGGAGGTTTGCACCTCTATTGTCTTAGGGGGTAAGGCCAGCAAACACGGCGACCCCCCCCCCCCCCCCCAACCTGAACGCCGCATGTCCTGCACATACCTGTAGCAACACCAAGCCCTGTGATGTGGAGGGGTTCAATAGGAAGAAGACACATACATGATTATTACATGGACTCGGTCAGATCGTGGCCTATGTGTATAAATGGGTGCCGTGTCTTTTTCCCCTGACCCTGTATACTTGGTAGAAGAGTGCTTTAAATCTGCCATATGAATACTATAACATATATGTTTTTCAAGGATAATTAAAATTGGCTTTGATGCATGCACTTTATTGTACCTCAATGCCGAATTTACATTATGATGTGTATACTTTACCAATAATGCCATTGGCTCTCCCTATTGCGGCCACCCCACTATTACGGCCACTTTTGGAAAGTCCCAAGGGTGCCCGGATTAGAGGGAGTTGACTGTATAACGTTTCTCTAACGCTGATTACTATGACAAAACGTTATATAACGTTTAAAACGTTATTTTGACGTAAAATAACGTTTTTTTGTTAGCTATTTAGACCACAATAAGTCTGTAAACTTCACATTATATACAACAATGCTGCTGGCACTCCCACTGCCGCCACACTCAACTGATGGCCACCGCCCTCACCACCTCTACCTACACCTTGCCCACCAGGCTCTTATCAGCTCTGGCCATACATGTATTACGCCTAAAAATGGCGTTGTGTGCCTATCCCTCTGTCAGGGGATTCAAAATGTACCAATTAACCATACCACGACAAAAGCAGAGAATGCCCATGAAATAACATTAAATTTCTCTTAGACCTAGTAATAGCCTACACTAGGCTATAGCATAGGGCCAACACCTAGGCAATATCATAATACATTTACAGGCACGTTACTCAGGGTTGTAAGGCTTATTACCAGCTACCTGTAATGGCACATGAGTTGTGGGCACCTTACTGAGAGGTTAGGTCTGTGCTACATCCAGAGAATGATAACGGAGAATATATTACTTTGCCCTGAAATTACAAGGATATTGAACAATACTCACAGATTCTTGAAGGGTGAGAGAGGCTTTCGCTGGGGTGAATTCTACTGTTTCATACCCCTCAGGGGTCAGGGAGTCTTGAGTGAGGCATGGGTGACCAACCAGGCGGAGCAGGTGCCCTCAGTTAGGCCAAGGCTATTAATAATCTGGTGACATACACATTCAACCTGATGTAGGTGGGCTAAATTAACTAGAGATATGTTGAAGGGTTACAATAGCAATATACCTCCAAGGTTTTCTATTCCCTACATAATGTGTGAAGAGAGATCACATAATAGAATTGGAATGTAACAGAAATATTGTGGAAGGAAGGAGCCTGTGTGGCCTGCTACTTAGAAGCAAAAACTAATTTGGCCTAACTCACCAGTTGGTTCTATTTATGGGTGATTGGGGATCAAACAAACCCACTGCCCTGTGCTCGGAGCAGGCAACAGGGTCAGTCCATGTAAAACCAGCCAGTGGGGATCAGCCAGTGCTATATATGGGGCCCTTGATGGGGGGGTCCCCATGTCCCATGTCGATCTTAAGAAATGCTCATGTCGCCATGTGAATCTTAAGAAATGCTCATTATACATGAAGAGAGACCACATGATAGGGGTGGAGTTTTCTTAAACTTATACTCCGCTCAGTTGTTGGTCCTATTGTCCTAACTGTAGGTTTAATCTCATATTCCTTTTCTGCCACTCTGAGCGGAGGTTTTGAAGCTGCTGTCCGGAGGTTTTGTAGGTGCTGTCCGGAGGTTTGTAGGTGCTGTCCGGAGGTTTTGTGGTTGCTGTCTGGAGGTTTTGTAGGTGCTGTCCAGAGGTTTTGTGAGTCTAATTCGTTTTGAAAAAACAGGCTATCACATGGGACTCGAACCCACAAGGGTAGCATACATGCACCAACGCCTAGACCACTCGGCCATGGCGCCTGGAAATTGTGGGTGAGGTGTAGGGAGTCTACTAAAGGGTTAGTGAGAACAGACCTGAGGGAATCAATACTTATTACTTTAAGGTGGAACATGATCATTGACTAAAAGTATGATTTGCTATTACATGTTTTCCTTTCTTCTTGAAGCAAGATAAATAAAAGGGACCTTTAGCAAACCCAATGTAGCTCATTAAACCTGGACTTAGGCCCTTATTCGTGCATTGGTGGCAATGGTAAAACCTTATGTTACATCTGTGTTTATTGGGCTACGTCAGTATTGCTAAAGTTACCCACCGTTCAAATAGAATCTCAGGGTATAGGACCTGATTCACCTAGGCTACATAATGGAACAGGCATTTACATGGCATAATGGCATAATGGATAGAGGCCTCACCTTTGTACCTTCAATATAGAGGTTCGAATCACCAACCGGTTTTATTTTTGTTATTTTTCATTTCTGTTATAAGGAACTAAGAACAAAATAAAAATGTTAATTTGTCTCATGTAAAAAGAAAAACACATATATGTAGAATTAAAATGGTGTTTACAAAGAAACTTTTTTTTTTAAACAAACAAACGAAAAGTGTGTATCCTGACTGGGAACGGAACCCAGTTGACTCACACTTTAATGCTGACTCTCTATCCATTTGGCTACAGAGCTGGCTATAACATGGAGCATTGTAAAATAATATTATTATTCTATTTGATATATGTAAACTCAATGTAGTAGGTTCCAATCCCTGACTGAACCCATAATCATTTTCCAGAAAAAAAACACATTATTTACCATCAGAGGGACACAATGTCATCAGATAGTCGATACATGATGGAGTATAAGCTAGAAAACCTCCTTGGACCTGTAGTATTTGCTGTAAAACCTCCTCGGCTACGCCTCGGAGGTTTTACAGCAAATACTACAGGTCCAAAGTGGTTTTCCATCACAGATTTCCTAAACCAGATGTGTCTAGCCCCATCAAAATGTATGACCGTAATTTTGTGTGCGGGGACAACCGTAATTCAGTTGAATGCTCTCCTATAACAAGGGAATTATGATGGAGTTATTTGAAAAGAATAGAAGTAATGGGGATGTTGTGTGACTGACCACTGGTACTAAGCACCAAAGCATTGTTGAATTACGGTTATAGTCTTTTTGTAAGTGAGAACTATGGTCATACTGTGTGAATTATGGTTATACCTGACCACATTCTGTCCAGTTCTGCCATGGTTTAGAAGTGATCCCCATGGACTGGCTGATTTTACCTGGACTGACCCTACTGACTGCACCCAGCACAGGGCACTGCGTTTGTTTGATAGAACAACTGGACAACTCTATTTGCAGCCCAAGGACATCAACCCAAGGACATTTCAATCTCCTGTGTACAAGTCAGTCAGGCTTGGCACAATCCGGAATAGAGCACTTGACCCCCAAGCACCTTTTAGCATTGGGAAGTAAATGAGTGCAGGGCAAAAAAAACTGTGTGAAAACAAAATATGCTTACCTTTCTTGGCTGTATCTTGATCCAATTGTCTCAATGATAGGTTCTTCAGATCTTTTGAAAACAATGGATAATCCCAAGCAATGACTGGTTATGTAAAGGATAATTATAAAGGAGGGCTAGGCAAGAGGGATAGATAGAATAGTTACATATCATTTGTTAGATCAAAAACCTCACATATTTTGATCTCATATGCAAATAGATGAGATGCCATAGCAGATAGTGTGGTGTGTATGATAATCTTGTAATGTGTGATAGAAGCTAAACAGAGTGACACAATCTCAAACTATGTGCGATAGTACAGGGTGTATGGTGTGTGGTGTTGTCCTAATGTGTTATGGAATCAGAACTGTCTTGCACAAACCCAAACTAAGTGACATAGCACCTTTTGTGTATTGTGTGATATTGGGCTAATGTGTGATGGATACCAAACCGGGTGACACAAAGTCAAACTGTATACCATAGTCCTTTCTCTATGGTGTGTGATGTTGCCCTAATGTGGGATAGAATCAAAACTAAGTGACACAAAGTCAAACTGTATACCATAGTCCTTTCTCTATGGTGTGTGATGTTTCCCTAATGTGGGATAGAATCAAAACTGAGTCACACAATGTCACACAATGTCACACACAAGGGTGTGTGTAGTGTTTGAATGTGTTTCAGTCTGTTTTATATCTGACACTTCTTGAAACACAATGACACAGTGTCCCATGGTCATTAGTGTTATGATGTCCCAGCATGTTTCAGTGTAAAACTGCCTCACACAATATCAAACAGTGTACCATGGGAGCAAAATCTCTTCAAACATGGCCACACAATCTGAAACAGAATCACACTAATTTGCTGGGTACTAGATGGGAGGGGGGTGGGGTGGACTTTTCCCAACAGCAATTTTTCCCCACCCCCACCAATTAGCAGAGAGTTTTGACCCCCCCCCCCCCCTCCACACACACACACATACACACACACACACCTCCTCTACCACTACATTAAAGTTCAGCTTTTCATAAATACCCACCCACCCCCTCCTGTAAATAATAAATGAGCCCTCCCTGCGGTCCTTATCTGTAGACACAGACGCAGGGTGTGTAGACTGACTCACACATAATGTAGTATTTACACACACCCTCACACACAGTGTGTACTCATGTCTCCTCCCACACTAAGGCTGAAAAAGAGGTTGTTTCAGGTCACCCGACCGACCCTATCAAAATAGGCCCGACCCTACTTTTTTTTATGCAATTTGGAAGAAATTGTCGTATTATTACCCCTTTTTTTGGTCAAGTTTAGGATCTTCGGAGAGGCTGGCTAGTACTACCATATTAAAAAGGGGGGGGGGGAGTTTGTTTTTTTGAATCCGACCTACCGACCCTAGATTTTCTTGCCATGTTAACTGTAACAAAACTGCACAGAACACAGAGCTCATACTGACAGCTATCTCCTCACACATGGGACCATTGGTGTAGGGGAGGGAGGGGGGGGGGTCCCCATGTCCCTTGTTGATTTGAGACATGCCCATGTCGCCATGCCGATTTAAAGAAATGCCCCATGTCCCATGTCACTATCTAGTTATTCCTCCTGTCCCATGCCACTAAGTCCCAAAATAGCCCATATAGTTACGGTTTAAGGCAATATAGTGCCTCTACATGGGTAAAAATCGACACGGGCGACACGGCGACACGGCCCTTTTAGGCCATTTTAAAAATCGACGGACACAGGAAAATTGGGGATAAAAATCGACCCACAGGGGTTTTTCTCTTTGTTCTTATATAGCTAAAAATCGACACAATGCCACTGCCCTACTGCTAAAATTCGACCCGGCGACACTGTCTAAATTGTGGGTACCCATGTAGAGGCACAATATATGTTTCACCTTTATGAGGCCCGTTGTCAGATGTTGTGTGGATTGCTTTAAGAAAATCCCTTCAACCCCCAACCTCAATACCAATGATGGTGTTTTAGTCCGTCGAATCGTACCCACAGGTCTACAAGACCTTAGGCCGCCGATCGTTATGTTACAACCAACAATGTAATACAGTCTATGGTCATGGTGTATTTAAAACGTGCTCTGTCCTTATAGGGTTAACATAGACACATGTAGCATCGACGTTAATACACAATGTTCACAATACAGCCGTTATACCACCATCTGGGGGGGGGGGGGGGGGTCTACATGATGACTATAATAGCGGGTGTATGTAGACGACCACCAGGTGTTTATATCGTCATTCAGCTAGCAGATACCGACACATAATGCTTCAACTATCCAACACAACCACTGTCCATATACATTTGTGTAAACACATACACAAGTCAACCCTAGACACTTCTATCCTTTTTTATCATCATGTCATATTTGGACCATTTAAAGTTGGCCATCCCTATGGGCATGTATGCCCCTTTTTGGCTCAAATTCTAAATCCCATAATATCAATAGCCCTAAGTCTTCATCTCTTCCATTATCTAGCCCCATAGGTCACAATCTGTAGTCCTTGCAGTCTCTTAGACAGGGACGTTATTATAGTTTTGACGTAGCCCATCAATATCATCGCACGCCTGTCCAACACTTCACGTTGACCTTTAAAAGGAATTATATCGTGTGTCTAGATACCATAGAGAATGCGTTCCATGAACCAATACAATGTACATGACTGTATATATGGTGAGAATAGACCGCATAACGATAAACGTGACGTATATGACCACAGAAAACAAACATTTCACATGCAAATATACAATTAATTCTGTATATAACTCATATTATACCTACGTCATACAAGATATGAGAAGAGGGCCACTAGCAAATGTTTACTGGTGTGAAAATATCGAATAGCTCACATTATAAAGGGGACATGCATGTCTATTGCTACCCAGATGTAAGGACAACTCAAAATAGTTTCTCATGACCCGGCAATGAAAAATATGACGAGAGCGCTTTTTGTCTATTAATGTGGTTCCAACACAATACGTGTTCTATAATCTCACCTCAACGGACCTAATTACAGGGTCGGTCGGGTTACCTGAAACAAACCTTCTTTTTTTTGGCCTTGTCATGATGGACGTATGCGGGACGGTGAGTACCTCACTGGCACTGTGTACGAGTGCATCATGACGGCCGTCATGATGCACTCGTGCAGGGCTGGTGGTGCATCGTGACGGCCGTCATGATGCACTCGTGCAGGGCTGGTGGTGCATCGTGATGCAGGCAATATAGCCAAAACAAACTTTAGAGAATACAATTTGTGGTTGCATAAACTGGGTCAGGTAATCCACCACCGTCTATATGTGTGGACAAGAAAAGAAGAAACTAGTGTTTTCAGGTTTCAGAGTCACCCTAGACACGTATATATCCTTGTTTAGTATTACCATGTCATATTTGGACCATTAAAGTCGGCCAGCCGACACTGTAATACGTGAAGCGTTATGATGAGATCCTGATGTCGACATTGTGACCCGCTCAAAGACAAACCCAACCTAGGCCAAAAAAAAATAAGGCGTGCTTCATGCACGTTACTCGACCCTACCTAGCAAAACAAAACAGGGCCGACCCTAGAACAATTCTTATCCAATTTTGAAAAAAACACACACTATTTTTGGCCATTTTTGGGCTATTTTAGAGTCTAGTTGACTGTTGCGGCTCCACAGTTTGAGGCGGTGGTCGGGGAGTCGGCACAGGAGTTTTCAGGTTCTTTTTACTTCTTTTTACTTTTCAAACTAAAGTTGTTTTTTTAACATTAAAAAAATTTGGCCTACCTACCCTAGATTTTTAGACTGCATATTAAACATGAAACACACTTTTTTTGGCCGATCCACAGCCTCTGACCCGAATCACACCGTTATACTAGTTATAGGCCTTACAACGACAGGCATTTTGAAACAGGATGGAAACAGGATAGACTTGTGAAATTGTGTCATGATGTAAGTCAGAAGTCAGCATGTATCCCCTCATCCTCATCCGTGTGCTATAATTATATAGGAGCAGTACATAACCTCGTAATGTACCTCAGGGAGTGTTCATTTAGTAATTACAGTGGGGGGCTTTTTTGCTAAAAATGGGCTTACATTTTACGCCCGCCCCCCTCAAGAGGGGTCAGAATCCCCCCCCCCCCCCCAGGAGGGGTCGGACATTTTTAAGCCCCCCCCCCCTGTAACTAATAAATGAACACTCCCTAACTCCACAGAAAATAGTAAAAATAAACTATATTTCTAAATGGAAATAAAAGCACATGAGATATTCAATATCCATACATGGCATATCGTATTCAACAATGTATACAATTTGGAAACAAATCGGGGGGGATGATATTTTATCATAATAATTCCGCATCCTGTACCTAAATGTTTAGTGTGTTCCGGCCCAGCCTGTATGTACGTGTGTGTCTATGTGTGTGTATACATGTACAAAGACACGTGTGTAGTGTATGAACTTACACACACGTTACACACACACACACACACACACACACAGACAGCACTCAGGGATTAGCAGTCTAAGTGTGCGGATGACTTGGATATTACCATGGCCTGCGGGATTCTTGACAGAAGTAAGTTGGACTTAAATGAATTAAATTATCATAAACTCAAATGGCTAAGACAGTCTGAAGTACCAAATTGTACCCAATGGTATATAATTATAGGGAGGTATATCAGTATACAAACATGTATATGTATGTGACGTACGGACACTCTATATTAAAGCGTGCACTTGTGAAAATGAAAGTAGGCATGTACATGTAGTATACATGTATTAAATTTGTTATACTATATGGCAATCAGCAATAGGTCAATATGCATATGTTTAGATCCAGAGAATATGTTATAATTTACTGGTCCCTTTGATTAGGGTTGCGGACACTATCGATCAAAACATTAATACTTCAATGTAACCCATCAGAGTAGAAACGCACGCATGTTTGATACATATGTACAACAGGAGGAAGGGACAGAGACACATCCCTATTGTTTACATCAGTGTCTATCATACATGTACTCATTATACAGACTTTTTCACTATTAGGGTGAGTATTTCATTGGTCAAAATTGCCTCCCTCCCACCATCCAAAGTCACCCCCCCCCCCAAAAAAAAAAAAAATAAAATAAAAATCTACTATGTATATTGTGGTTCTAGGAGGTCAAAATAAACCTCCACACTGTGTGATCGTTTGGTGATATGGACTCAGTTCCTGAACCTACCGTTAGTGGGAGCCGAGTTATTTATTGCCGGTTGGGGGGGGGGGGAGTCACAATGAAAAACACGCCCCCCGGGGGGGGGGGCAATGACCATGTGGTATGCATACACACTAACTGGTCATCAATTACACAGAGGGCAAAAAATAGTCAAAAATGTGGGGTAAGTAAATTAGTTTAATGTTGAAAGTACCAGGAATGAGTCGTGGACCTTCACATCAGCTCACATCAGCTCACATCAGCTCGGAGGTCACTATGCAGGATGATGTGCACTGATTCGCCCAGTAAAATCGCTTCTTTTTTTTATTTCATGAAAAAGATTTCATGAAGTCCGAAATTAATCACACCACTGAAATCAGTGGGAGCTTGTTCTGCCTGGCCAAAGATTTGATAAAATCTAGAAGAAAAAATGGGCATTTAAGGTATTTAAACAGGGACATTTTTAAGCTTAAAGGTGAGGCTCCACTAGCCGATTTTGTCCTCAAATCGGGGCTCTTCTCACAAATAAGGCGCAAACCAAAGAATCTATGTGCATACTGTAAGTAGGGAGTACTTTAAAACCTGCCATATGTTCATGTTTATAAACATGTTGATGTTTATAAAAACTCCATGCTCAATTGGAAATTAGACTTGCCAAAACTATATAAATAGGATCTATGCTGGGGATCTATGTCCCGATTTGGGCCCCGATTTCGCATCTGGGGCCGTTTTTGTCTCCCGATCATACATCAAAATGGTTTGATTTTCATTTATCTGATGCTCCCCCAAGGATACCCTGAAAGTTTCAGTGAAGGGGTTAATATTTTATGTGATCATGTACACTAATATAACGGTATGCTCAAAGAGTGTCGGTGTGTACTGACCCATCATATTATCACTCATACATCAGGCTAGATCAGGCACAACGTGTGAGCAATAACATTTGTAAAATAATATATTGATTGATAAATATGCACTGTATCAGCCCCCACCTAAGAAAATGCTGATGGTCTGTATCTATATGGTATTGTCCCCTTCCCCTTTTCCTGCCCTCTTTTTTCCTCTCTTCTCCCCCCCTCCCCCCCTTTTTTTTTGGGAGGGGGGGGGGGGGCAAGGCCCGTCGCCCCCCCTGGATCCGCCAATGTCAGCTAGTAATTTGTCATTAATGTCCTCAGTCAGTCAAAAAAGCAAAACATTTCATAATACGAAAGTGCCAGAATTCTCTCAGTTGATTGCATGATGCATGATTGTAACCTTGGTACAGTAAAGTACATCACCAGTGCTGCATTCATGCATCATGATGACGACCGAAATGACAACTTAAAGAAGTATGCCGTCCTTAGAGGGTTAATGGTACACGTTGACCTAATAAGTGGGCATGCTTGTATCCGTGTGTATTATCCATGTGTAAATAGTGGGTGTCTGTTAGGGAGTGTTCATTTATTAATTACAGGGGGGAGGTGGTGAGATTTCGCGCGGAGGGACGAAATTTTTTTACGCCCCCCCCCCTCGAGAGCGCGTGTAACGTTTTGCGCCCCCCCTCGCCAAAGGCGCCGAAAAATACTGGCCCCCCCCATTGAACTATAGTAACGCGCGGTCAGAATTTTTTACCCCCCCCTCAGGAGGGGTGGAAAATCCCAAACCCCAAACCCTTCACCCCCCCCCCCAGTAAATTATAAATGAAGACTCCCTTAGGCTGCATGTACGTCTCATGTAGAGGTATAATTAATGTACATTGTATGTACCATGTACACAGTGACTGCCCCTATATGGGGCTTTGTACTGATAACACATTTATACATGGAGATGGGTTTAACATGGACGTTATACATGTGTGTTTAACATGATGAGACATCTGTGTGGTTTACTACATGTGTGCTCATTGTCTCATAGACTGGTACAAACATGTACATATGCTACACATATAACCTATATTGTTATTGTTTCATATTTATCATAAGGCCCAAAAAAAGAAGGTGCGTTTCAGGTTACAAAGTCTTTAAATTCATGTAACATATATCCAACCCACACATATCCAACCCACCCATATCTCACTCACCCATATCTCACCAACCCATATCTCACCCACCCATATCTCACCCACCCATATCTCACTCACCCATATCTCACCCACCCATATCTCACCCACCCATATCTCACCGACACATATCTCACCCACACATATCTCACCCACCCATATTTCACCCACACATATCTCACCCACACATATCTCACCCACACATATCTCACCCACACATATCTCACCCACCCATATCTCTACCCACACATATCTCACCCACCCATATCTCACCCACACATGTCTCACCCACCCATATCTCACCCACACATATCTCACCCACACATATCTCACCCACACATATCTCACCCACACATATCTCACCCACACATATCTCTCCCACACATATCTCACCCACACATATCTCACCCACACATATCTCGCCCACACATGTCTCACCCACACATATCTCACCCACCCATATCTCACCCACACATATCTCACCCACACATATCTCACCCACACATTTCTCACCCACACATATCTCACCCACACATATCTCTCCCACACAGTGGTGGCGGAACAGGGGGGGGGGGCTGGGGGCCCAGCCCTCCCCCTCCAATTTTAAAGTTTGGGGGGGGGGGGGGGCAAGTATAAATGCCCCCCCCCCAACTTTTTGGGAAGCAATTACATTGTAGACTTAGAATGACCTAAAATACACCAATATCAAGTTAAAATTCCCAATATTTTCTATGGCTCATGATATATGTTTCAAAACAACTCTAAATACACTACTCTAAAGTCAAATTTCCAAAATCGTCCTGGTGCCTGTGGCCCCAAGACCCCCATTATAAATCCATCCAACCAACACCCCTCAGGTCATGGGAGCTAACCCCCCCCCCCCAACTTTATCCACCTTCCGCTGCCCCTGCTACAGTGACACGCCCTACACATATATATATACATGTACCACATAAGCCACATTTCTCACCCACACATATCATTGATATTATCACATCCACACATATCTCACACACAAATCTCTCTCACACACACACATGTCACCATAATAACCCTTTGAAAAATGCGTATGCGTCTGAGAGTGCCCCTACGTGAACAATTGCGAACGTATCCCAACGTCAGTACACGTTCTCACCCCGATCAAACTGCGCGCGGGAAAACGTCACAGACGCCGCATGTTATCCAGTTCCGGGTCAAAGGTCAGGTTCCACATCGAGGCTGTCGGCCATAGTGTTGTCAAAATACGGTCAAACTTTTAGTCCTGCCACTCTTGGCACAAGAAAAACGATGGCTACACCCATGAATGGGGATTTATCGGCCAGTAGGCGGCCAAAAGGTAGGAGTCAAAATATATTTCTTTTGATTGATGTTGGTTTTGAGGGGTTCAGATGCGATTGGAGTTGAGAAACGGGGATTTGTTCTATCCGAACACACCTGTTCTGTCACTGTTTTCACTGTTCCTGAATGGATTGCAGTGTCAACAACTTCGTGTCACTGAAATGTGGGTGTGGATTTTGTTGTGTATTGTAGCCTGCTTTAGAATACCTCTCCAGATTCCCCTACTTTTGACCAAAGATGGTACCTGTGAAGCCAGCCTAACACAGGATACGGTGGTGTTCTATAGATTTAAGGTGACTGGGAATTAGCTGGGAATACACGTTCAACTTCAACAAGTAAACACAATGACAATGTCAATAACTTGTTGTTGGTGGTGGCTTGTGCCACTCCCAGTGCCAGTGCCTGCTAAAAGCAGTGCTATGACTCATGATGATTCAGTCAAATACTTTCTGAGTATTTATAATACATTAAAAAGTGCATAGAAGCTAGATATTAATTGTTATTGACATGGCAGTCGGGTGTTATAGAAAAATTATTAATTTGTTCAAATGACGTGTGACAATGTCAGAACTGTTGTGGGTTTCAGAAAAATCGTGGAGTTTTACAAGTGTATGCATGCCAGCCAACAGATCTAAGCTGGGTAGGGCTCACACCAAGAGCTGGTTTCGTTGTTATAATGTTAATCCATGTATCATTCTTCCTTGTTCTGTTTACAGGTTGATGTTTAATGTTTATCATTTAAAGTTACAGTGACAGAGTTGAATATCTAATCAGTGTTCAGTGTTTAAAATGATAGTACGCCCCCCTCCCCCCCAAAAAACCCATAGGGGGGCACACCAAACTTGCACTAGCTTTATGTGTTATAGTGACACTCTGGGTGACAGTCACTTCCCCATGTGCTTTTATTGACAAACACCTGCACGTGGTGGTAGTAGTAGACACTAGTATAAAGCCACCAATCAGCTGCCTTCTAACATATTAAATAGTTAACAACAGAGATCAGTTACAACAATGCATGTATATAAATGATGATCTAGCAGCGTCATGCATGACCGGGCGCGGTCAGGGCTCGCTGATCCCCGACATGAAACATTGACATGTCGTACGTCACCGCTCACTGCCTGGCAACTCCAGCTGTGGACTATATACAAACCTTAATACATGTAGGCTCTTATTGAAGCGTGAGGTGAAGAGACGGTCTGGATTATAACAATATAAATTAGGAGTAAAACACAAGCGGCGTCAAGATGTTGGCTAGTATCACACGACGACAGCCGAAGAAAAAGAAGAAAGTCAAGACGGTGCCTCTCCGTAAGTCACACCGCGGAGGGGGGGGGGGGTTGTAGGAGGAATGCGTATAAGGACGGCTAGACACAAGAGTCAATGAGTGACGCTATGCCTGTGGCACTGTGTCTAGTCAGGGTTCTCCCCACACTGTAACGACACCGGCGGGCCGCCGGCGTACTTTTTATTGCCGCCGGCGTCAAATTACCCCAGAATCGCCGCCGGTGTCATTTTAGCTTTCTATAGGTTTTTGAATTTGGAAAATCCATCAATTAGAACAGAAGTTATTTCAACTTTTAGGGCTTTTTATCCAAAAGAAAAGACTTTTTTGCTTCGCTTCGGATGTGGTACAATAGATTACTTGTATAAGCCTCATGCCCAGCTTTATGGGAGAATCCTATAAGCCGCACCTCCGGTCTGATTGTATAAGCCGCTACTTCTACGCAAGAATTTACGGTGTGATTTTTGAGTCTGTGGAGAACCCTGTCTAGGGTCCTCTCAGTGTGTGAACTGGGCAGTCTTTACCCTTTAAATGCAGCATAGTGCCTGAGTAGAGTCCTTGTGAGTAAAGCCGGTGATCCACTGCCGCGAGTCTCCTGCAATGTTGTACGACATCTGCTTGCGAGTACCGTACACTCTCAAAAATCAAAACTTTTAGATTTATGCGAACTTAGTCGCACACCACACGCCCCTCGCGACGACGTTGATGCAAGCACTCACAGTAGTAGGTCCACTGCTGGAACGTTTTGTCCGTATTTACCCGCACAAGTGTAATTCGCAGCAAAATCGGAGCAAAAATTTGCGGCAGTGGATCACAGCTTAAAGACAAAAACAAACAGGAGGCATTTTCTACGTGCGGAGAGTAGTTGCTCTGTTTTAGAGCGTGAGAAATGCCCTTTGAAGCGTGGTCTACGTGGCCACGCGCAGACGTTTACGTGCAGGGCGGCCCTCTTTGTTTTCGCCTTAACTCGCCAGTGCATCATACATGTATCAGGCCGACCCTAAGTCGTTGAAGCGAGGGCATGATGCACCAATGCAGCGCAGTGAGTAACTAAGCCACACTGCACCGCTTTATAGTGAAGACACTTGAACCTTGAGGCATCACGCTCTCCTTAAAGGGTCAACATGAACCTTGAGGCAGAGCTGCCAACCTCAAAACTTCAAAAATCGTATTTTTTGGGTCATTTTTTGCCTGAAAAGCGTATTTAGCGTACTCCCTTCCCCCCAAAAGCGTACTAAAAGCGTACTTTTGATTTAGGGTGCCTGCAGTAACATAACATGAACAAAAACACGATAATTTGTCTGTTCCATTATAGCCAAAACAAAAAAATATTTGATCCCTTGAAGGGGGGTTGGAACCAAAAAAGTTTGGACCCCTCTTGAGGGGGGGGGGGGGACAAAAGAATTGCACCCCTTTTTAGCCCAAAAGCCAGCGCATTACTATAGCTCAAAGGGGTCGACTGTGCTCAATTTCAACTTGCCTGAGGGGGGGGACCATAAAAAAATTAACAATGAAAATGGCAATAATTTCCCTTTCACCACTGGGTCATATAAGGCCAAAAAAAGAGGTTTGTTTCAGGTCACCTGACCGACCCTATCAAAACAGGGCCGACCCTACTTTTTTTCTTATGCAATTTTGAAGAATATTCTGTATTTTTACCCTTTTTTGGGTCAATTTTAGTGTCTTCGGAGAGGCTGGCCAGTACTTTCATGTTAAAAAAAAAAGTAAAAAAAACAAGAATATCCAACCTACTGACCCTACATTTTCTGACCATCTTACCTGGAACAAACCTTTTTTTTTGGGGGGGGGGGGGCTAAGTGAGAATTATCTAAAACTAAAATGTGTACTCAATATATGTGAAATAATAGCCAATAAAAGCCAAAATGCGTACTGCATACCTCAAAAGCGTACTAAATCGTACTCAAAATGTAAAAGCGTATTCTGGCTCAAAATGAGTCCAAAAAGCGTACTAATACGCCAAAAGCGTACTACTTGGCAGCCCTGTTGAGGGCAAGTTGAGGCAGCATGCCATCTTTAAAGGGTTAAGAGCTGATGGTGCCTGTGGTTGCTGTGCCCACTAAGGGACTGGTCATTATAAACAACATGTGAGGGGAGGGCAGGTACGAAGAATTTTCCCACAAGTCCCCTCAAGAGGGGTTGACATTTTTCTGCCCCTACACTACATTATTTGATGTGACCGCAAGTCCCTGTGTGCCTGTTGATAAGATTAATATAATAAACTGTGTACTAACTGTCCCTGTCCGTATTTCAGACACCAAGTTCAAGCAGCAGAAGTTGCCGGCATGGCAGCCCATCATGACGGCTGGTACCGTCCTGCCGGCATTCTTCGCTATCGGCATCGCCTTCATCCCACTAGGTGTCGCTCTCCTCATCACGTCCAACAACGTAAGTCTACAAGGCCACTTTATAAGACCTGGTCGTTTAAGTTATTTTTTGTTTTACAAAAAAAAGTGTATATTTCTCTTCAAACTGTAAAAAAGCCAGTTGCCTGGATTGTAAGAAAATTATCGAGAATAATCAATGCAGTAGTACAGCCCTAAATTTTTCTTTAATTTTTGAGAAAATTTATGACATTTTTGGTGTTTTATTACAAAAATTAGTTGTTGTTTTTTTACTAAGAAAAAATTGGTTAAAAAAGATTAACCTATCGACCCTATGTATTCTTGGCCATGTTACAGAAACACAATTTTTGATATTTTCTTAGGCCTAAGGCGATAAATTAAAACTGAGTAATGTAGTAATATACTTTAGGCATTCTCTAGGTTTAAGTCGCTAAGAAATCCCTAAGTCGTTTAAGGAGCACAAAAATTGGTAAAACTGAAGGTTGTACATAAAAATGGAATGTGGACCTCTCAAACGGAAGAAACAAGTTAAAATCGCATGCAAATGTCAAATTGTACTTCTACTGCTGTAGGGGGAATACCAATGGCTAGGGGTCTTTTACTGAATAAGGGTTATTTGTGTATGGGTAGTATGCCCTTGAGCAAATGACCCTTATTCAGTAAAAGACACCTAACCAAGGATCTTTCCCCATATATATACTCTAAGTATAAGTAGCTAACAGGTGGAGTCGCTATCTAGGCTATTCCATATGTAGCTAGTATGTAGGAAATGTATTAGATAGCGACCACCAGTTAGCGACCTAATCATTCCAGGGTTAATATGAATAAGGCTGCGCCACTTAGCTTCTTTCCCACCCAAAAAACACTTTTTTTAAAGAATTTCTCTATCTTTATATATACTCTAAGTATAAGTAGCTAACAGGTGGAGTCGCTATCTAGGCTATCCATATGTAGCTAGTACGTAGGGAATGTATTAGATAGCGACCACAAGTTAGCGACCTAATCATTCCAGGGTAATATGAATAACGCTGCGCCACCTAGCTTCTTTTTCTATCCAAAATACACTTTTTAAAACATTTTCTTTAACAGTGGAGTCGCTATCTAGGCTATGTCCTTTATAGCTAGTATGTAGAGAATGTACTAGATAGCGACCACCAGTCAGCAAAATCAATATGAATAAGGCTGCGCCACCTAGCTTCTTTTCCCCCCAAAAAACAAATCCCCATATTTTTTGTTATGTCTCCCCTTAAGGGAAACCCTTTCCCCCGGGGGTAAAGTCCCCCTTGAATGTTTTTAGTTTGATACTTTTTCCTATATATATACTCTAGTTTTAGGTCGCTAACAGTGGAGTCGCTATCTAGGCTATGCCATATATATCTAGTATGTAGGGAATGTATTAGATAGCGACCTAATCATTCCAGGGAAAATATGAATAAGGCTGCGCCACCTAGCTTCTTTTCCCCCCAAAAAACAAATCCCCATATTTTTTGTTATGTCTCCCCTTAAGGGAAACCCTTTCCCCCGGGGGTAAAGTCCCCCATGAATGTTTTTAGTTTGATGATTTTTCCTATATATATACTCTAGTTTTAGGTCGCTATCAGTGGAGTCGCTAAGGTGGATCCCACAGCACTGGCTATACATATAGATTCAATAGCGACCTCAGTGTTAGCGACCTAAAACTAGAGTATATATATAGGGTTTGTATGATATAATACAAGCTAAAAATATTCATATGAGAGGGAACATTTCCCCGGGGGGTATAACCCCCATGTATGGGTTTAATATTGGCTAAACATAATGCATGAAGCCCTATATATACTCTAGGTATAGGTCGCTATGAGTGGAGTCGCTATGTAAGGTGGTCGCTATGTAAGGTGGTCATTGTGTAAGGTGGTCGCTATTAACCTTGTACTATATACAAATATTGTGTTCTACCATTTGATAGAAACAAGTTCCTTCTTTTACATTAACCCTGTTAGCGACCTAAACCTAGATTAAGCCATACTTTATGCTTAATGCCTGTGTAGGTGCAGGAGGTGACGGTGGACTACACGGATAACTGCACGACCAACGCGACGACGGGGGAGGACTGTGGCTCCATACTGGACATGGAGGAAAACCGCTACAAGGGGGTACGCTGCTCCTGTCAGGTCAGCTTCACACTGCAACACGACATCAAGGTAGGCAGCTTAACACTAAGGTACAGACTTAAGGTTGATCGCTACTCATGGAATATGGACTCCTGCGCAGCTTTCTGCGCATATAGCTTTAAATTTTCAGAATGGGCTAATATTATATAACTGGATACATATACATGCATACTAAGCCATATCTGAAGATTGGACAATGCCGAGCAAAATTGAGCAATTTATTGCACTTTGAAAATTTGACATATTTGGAGCCAGTGAAATTTGCTATTTTTAACATCAATTAGAATATTGCTAGTATTTACCAATAAATCACTATTGAGATTGATATAGATCTCATTCCTGTACTTAAAACATTCAAGGGTATAAAAGATATACATTTTTTTACCTGATCCTTGGCTTGTTACCCATTATTTTGGCCTTTAAATATGAGATTTAGACAGTTTTTTCCCTATTTTTTAACTTCAAAGGCCCAAAACCCTAAAACTATGCACGGACCCCCTATCAAAATTACCTTTTTATGTTAGCAAATGATCTAAACTAATTTTTGAAAATTAAAAAAAAAAAGCCTATAGATTTTTTTTTGCTATATTCGAAGATTTTGTTGACAAATTTAGCATCAAATTTAATTACTTGTCCTAAAACTACCACTTTTTTCACAAAAGGGTTGTTTTTGGACCATAATTTCATTTTTCCTATTTAAGGACACAATATAGGATTATTCATCTAAAATATAACATTGATGTGCGCAGTGGTTCACTAAGAAAGAAAATCTTGAAAATTTCACAATTTCTGTTGTTATTTGCCAAAAATAGAAAATACTTTTTTTTTTTCAAAAATCTGTAACAAAAAAGTAGCTCGGGACCCCCCTTATTTTTTTACATTTTCCATTTCATAATGATCTAAAACTACCCTGAGCCAAAAAATTAGGAAATTCTATGCATGAAAAGTTAAGAGTAGCGATCAACCTTAACCTTTTAACATTTAGTGCGGACTCAGGGACTGATAATTTTTTATCAACGGGAGGGGGGGGGGGGGGCAGGGGGAATTTGGACCCCTTGACCAGGGGAGGTGTAAAGAATTTGGACCCCTCTTGGGGGGGGGGTCAAGAGAATTTAACCTGTTTTAGGCCAAAAAGCCCGAGGGTTGCTATGCTTTAAAGGGCCCGCATGCGCGCCGATTTTCGACCCGTAAGAGGGGGGTAAAAGATTTCCACCGTTAAGCCATGTTGAAGATAAATGTAAAGGTGCTGTTAAGTCACGTATTAGCCACCGCTTGTACGCGAGTCAGACTCAGCTTTCTTTTGATACCAAACATGCCCATATAGGGTGCGGCTTATACAAGGGCACACTGCTTATTTGAGGCATTTTAACGAGAATCTTTAGGTTTCAAGGGCATCTGATCGCTGATCTAAAACGAGACCTGCGCTTATTTAAGACCTCTGTGCTTAAAACATACTGTAGGGTGGCAGAATATCCTTTGTCACACACCATTGTTCTCCCAAATAGAGAAAAATGTTCTGTACTGCATTGGTGCATCATGTCGAACCTTTGGGAGTCTATCCTGAATGCAGCCTGGTAACTCGCCAGGGTACTTGAATTGCCAGCGTAAGGTCATAGTGCACTAAAGTACTGTGCTACCCTTAAAGGGTTAACAGAGAGACCAGAATATCATTCTAAAACTGAATACTGACAAAAACCACCAGTTCCATGCCTGGCTGTAATCTCCTGTAGCGGAGTGGACACGCAGGGTCCGGGACCTCATTATTTATTCACGGTCCGGTGACGACTGTGTGCACGGTGTATTGATCCGCTGCATGTCGTACCGACACCAACCCCCCCCCCCTCCTCACACCACCCCCACCCAGCATTAAATAGTCATACAGCAACTTTCTGGTTCTGTATAATATGTTAAACTTATGGATGATATAGTGCATTGATGCATCATCCCCTTGGTCGTCATGATGCATGAATACAGACCTGGAGAGATTCTTGCTGGGGCTGCATCAGATAACAAAAATTATCTTTTAGCTAAATGCAAAGGCTTATTACTACTGTATTTATCACAGCACAAATTAGCTCAGTGATTACTGTAAATTCTCATATAAACTTGTGGCTAGTGCGCAAGTCTGTCGGGGGTCGGGTTATAGGCAGCCTTTTATGTGTATATACCATATTTGACATAACAAGCTCCCTCCTGCTAATAAGCGCCCCCCCCCCCCCTTTTTTTTCAAATTTAAAAAGATTTGTACCTCTGGTTCCTACAGGGACAGGTGTACATGTACTACGGCCTGACTAACTTCTACCAGAACCACCGTCGTTACGTCAAGTCACGTGACGACATCCAGCTGGAGGGGAACCCGGTCAGTAAGGTGTCGGACCTGAGTAACGACTGCAAGCCCTACATCAGCTACCAGGCCAACGGCACCGGGGAGGAGATACCACTCGCACCCTGCGGTGCCATCGCCAACAGTCTGTTTAACGGTAAGTCACCATGACAACGGGGGGGGGGGGGGAGATACCACTCGCACCCTGCGGTGCCATCGCCAACAGTCTGTTTAACGGTAAGTTACCATGACAACGGGGGGAGGGAGGAGATACCACTCGCACCCTGCGGTGCCATCGCCAACAGTCTGTTTAACGGTAAGTTACCATGACAACGGGGGGAGGGAGGAGATACCACTCGCACCCTGCGGTGCCATCGCCAACAGTCTGTTTAACGGTGAGTTACCATGACAACGGGGGGGAGGAGATACCACTCGCACCCTGCGGTGCCATCGCCAACAGTCTGTTTAACGGTGAGTTACCATGACAACGGGGGGGGGGGGAGGAGATACCACTCGCACCCTGCGGTGCCATCGCCAACAGTCTGTTTAACGGTAAGTCACCATGACAACCGGGGGAGGAGATACCACTCGCCCCCTGTGGTGCCATCGCCAACAGTCTGTTTAACGGTAAGTTACCATGACAACCGGGGGAGGAGATACGACTGGCCCCCTGTGGTGCCATCGCCAACAGTCTGTTTAACGGTAAGTCACCATGACAACGGCACCGGGATGGGGAGAGGGGGCTGTGTAGAGAACCCCTTTTGGACTGAATATTTGACATACCTTAAATCAACCCTAAAATGGGGTGTGTGTGCTTATTAGGGGATGTGCGCTTATTACATAAAATATGGTAATGGTAAGATAGAATTCCAGAGTGGTGAGAGGGGAGGGAGATCCATACCGTACCGTCGTGTATTAGCCATGTGTATTAGCCCCGGGGCGCTCTTCAATTTGGCGGGGCTCTTACCCAGGCACTTATACAAGACAGGTGCTTATTCAAGGTCATGTTATTAGTGCTTAAGAAACATTTGGAGGCATATATAGCCCCGACGCTTATTCAAGACCGGCGCTCTTTCAAGACCAGGTGCTTTATTGCCACGGTACGGTATACAGTGTCAAATAAAGCAGTAAAACAATATAAGAGAAAGTAATGAAAAGAGAGCGTAATGTTACCTTACATACAGAAACAGTGGCTCATTAAACAAATGACTGCCCAGTTATGCTGCCCAGATGTTTCAGCCTGCTGTTGGACGATATCTACGTATATAATTTCTGAATGTGCGTTTTCCACCTTACAGATACGTTGATGCTGTCATACGTGGATAAAGGTGTACTGGTACCGTTAGGTCT